>VUQG01044808.1:48875-63016 GCA_015106755.1 Etia nguti | reverse complement strand
TTTCCCTCATCCACCTGCTGGCCTCTGTGGAAGCTCCGCCACAGCCACCACCAAACAACTGGGTTATTTTTACACATCTGCCAGCATCTGGCCAATCCACCACCTTTCATTGTTTATACCATTAGGGGAAAAAAAGAAAAGAAAAAGAACATCGGCACATAAAAACGAAAAATCACCATCGGCCCACCGAGTCCAGCTATGGCTGCATATGTGTTTAGTAGTCATTTTTTTTGTAGAGGGCTAGCAAAACTACCGTTTTCGAGGGCGTCGCCATATTGGAATCCCGACTTCTCTGACGAGGCTAACCAGAACGCCGTTTACTCGAGTGTGACATCATTCCCAGGTCCGTGTTCCGATTTCCGAGGTACACAGGAAGTAACGAATATCTAATTCCCAGTAACGAATAACGCGTTCCTGATTTTGGCATAATAACTAGTTACCGTGCTCGTTACCACAATAATAACGTAGTTACTGTAACGCGTTACTTAATAACGCGTTAGTCCCTACACTGTTTGTAATACATGACAGCAGTCGGCCATAGTGTAAATGATAGCATAGAACCTGTTTTGTATTGTTTGTTATGGTACTATGGTATGTGTGGTATTAATTACTGTGTGGGGTTTTTGAGTTGCCTGGCTGCTGCTCTGGTTTGAGTAAATGAGGAGGCCGAGGGTGGAGCTGTTGTGACCACGCAGGAGGGAATGGGGTTCCTTCTTGTATTACATTTAGCTGTTGTCTCTGTGGTTTTCCCCTTTGATGTATACGATGGTTCATTCACTTACTATATAAGCTGAGCTGTCTCTCATTTGGGCACATCAGTTTGTTGAGTTATTTTCTTAAGTTATTTTTTAAATAGAATTTTGTTAAGGTGGCATCCTGTATGTTCTTGGCTGCCCTGATATCCCCAAACCCTGACTAGACTCATTTTCCTGTTTAGGTGTGGAGGCAAAGCCACCTACTACAATACCTCTTCAATACTTTAACTTTTATCAGAGTATTTTTTTAAACAAAAGTATTTGTACTTGTACTTAAGTAAAGAAAGTTTGTACTTTGCCACCTCTGACCATCACAAACAGACCACTGCAGCGTGTTTGTCAGGCATTCAGTAATCTGTCAGTAGTGACATTTCCTGACGACTCTCTCTCTCAGTAGAAGCAGTTAGACTTCAGTAAGTAAAGAAAGTGATCCTCATTGGGCAGCCATTACTACAGATCAGAGTAAGAGCTCTGCAAAATGCAGACGACTGCATCATCCACTCTCAGATTCGGTCTGTATGCAGTCTCAGAAGGGTAGGAGATGTTTCATCAGTGCTGTTAGGTGGACTCTCTGGTACGTTTGAGGACAGTTGGCCAGTAATTGTTAAGCTCAGTTGGTATGGAGGTGATCAGGGTGTGTGGTGGAGGAGGCAGCAGAGGCCTGTGAACTAAACCTGTTGGCGAAACTGTTTCTTTGCCTTCACAGCCTCATCAGTCCATCTCCTAACAGCTCTGTTTCTACAAGAGGAACTTACTTTGGTGTTAGCACCGCTCACATTACGGTCAGTTCTGCCAGGGTGTGTGGGCAGAACGTACAGGTCCACTGCATGTAGTTCACACATACAGGAGATGTAGTGCTGCGTCTTCTCTAGTGGTCTTACTGCTGAAAAGATGGTACTGTGTTGTTCAATGAGATACTGATGGTAGAAGTGTGTGTGTGTGTGTGTGTGTGTGTGTGTGTGTGTGTGTGTGTGTGTGCGTGCTGTAAGGAGAGCAGGTCTGCAGGTCTGCATTAACGCAGGGCTGGTCATGGCAGACCTGTCTTGAGCCTCTACAGAAAGGGTTAATGATGTGGACCAGCTGCCCTTCTGTTGTTATATGTGTGCGAGTGTGCACACACAGAGAGATGCACAGTCTCTTATCTTCGCGTGTTTGATGTTAGAATACTCCAGAGGGTCCTCTTTCCTCCTCCCCATCCTCTTCTTCCTTGTTCTTTTCCAGCCGCTCCTCTCCCATCCAATCCGTCCCTCCTAGTCCCTCTTTTTTCCTCCAATCACTCCCTTCCTTTCCTTAAGGACCTCCCAGATCTTTTAGTCCTGCCTTGCCTCCGCCTCCGCCTCCTCCTCTACTCTCCTTTCTCTTTCGGTCCTGTATCCCTCCTCTCTCCCTCCCTCCATAGCCGCTCGTGTGCCTTGGTTTCTGCACCTCTTTCGCAAAGTAAACAGAAGAGAGAAGAACAGAAGCAGAGGCTTCACGTTCCTATACACACACACAGGATTTGCTTGAGCTTCAGCTGCTAAGAGTGTGTGCTGGCAACCTCAGTGGTGTGTGTAGTCTATATGTGTGTGTGTGCATCAGCTGTATTAACTCTGACTGCTCATTGCTGCCACTGAAAGAAGTAAAGAAGCAAGAAGGGAGGGGACAGGAAGTGAAGGCAGAGAGTGGTGAAGAGAGGTTGAGCGGCGCGAGGATAGTCAGAGTGAAGTAAACAGAAGTGTAAGTGACTCTCTATGAGTAAGCTGTCCCGCCTCCACATGCTGTGCTCTATGGCAAACTCTGGCTGTGTGCTGCTGTCCGGGTCTGGGATGTTGCCCCATTCTCTGCAGTGCCCTCCTGCTTTTCTCTATCTGCCTCAGGTAAGACATTACACAACCGACCAGCAAGCACACCCCCTTCATGTTTCTCTACATTCTCCTCATCTGTTCTTTATTATTCTGCATCTATTTCTATTTCTATTATTCCTTGAGTGGACCCAGCTGACTTCCCAGATCATCCTCTGTGTGTGTCTTATTGATACAAACATGTTCACAGGTTGTCACTTTGGAAAAACTTTAATGAGCAGTTCTTCATCGACATCCATGCACACTTCACTACTTCCATTTGTTCTGCTCTGGTATGCATACACTCATGAACATCGACTCAAAACTGTTAACTAAGCTGTGTGCACCCGTGTGTGTGTGTGTGTGTGTGTGTGTGTGTGTGTGTGTGTGTGTGTGTGTTTTCAGCGGGCAGCAGCACAGGGACAGATGTCAGGTCTCACAGCTGAATTTCAGAGCAGAAGCGAGTCAATGCTGGCTCACTTCTTGAAGTGGCTCCATGCCTGTCACTCAGATGGCTGTGTTTCTATTAATTGTGCTGTTTTGCTTCAGTTATTACTCTGCACTTCACTCTGTTTGTTTACTGTAAAAGTACTCAGCAGATCGGTCAGCTGCCGTGTTACGTGCCAGCACATTGCATGGCTCTGCGTGAGCGTGCGTGTGCCTGGTTTTACTGCTGGCACCATGTGCGGTGGCAGGCGGTCCCTTTTTCTCTAGACAGTTTGTTATTGCGGCCGTATAAAATATGATAAGACTGGAGAGAGCTGCCACATAAAATACGAGCACGCTGCAGTGAGCTAACCTGCCACGTCTTGACTCCAAATAGTCAGCACACATCACCTTTACAGGGCAGCACAGACCACCCGCCTGCTGGCCGCACACACAAACATGCAGACACACTCATACACAGAGAGAACGCACCAGCTGGGATCGACAAACACACACACTTTGTTTCATGTGGCTACACAAACGCCACGACTCCTCGGGGAAGCAGTCTGTTAGAAGCTAATGGTGTGTGTGTGTTCATTGCCTCTGACACACATGGGCAGAGCTTGTCGCACCATTTTGCTTTTTTCCTGTGCAGACTTTTTAATCTATGGAAAACAAAAATGTTTCTTATAAAAAATGAAACTATTGTTGCTGAAGTGGAGCGATGAGCTTTAACACTTCACCCTCACGATGTTTTCTTTGGCATCTGAATTTTCTGCTCACGAGTAACTAACAGACTTTTTAGTTTTCACGTCTTTATGTCATCAGGTTCAAACTTTTTGTCACAGTACAAATCTCCCAATCCTTAACAAAGTGCAGCAGATTCCACAGCTACTGTTTATGCAAAGCTTTTTACCAATTCCTCCCAGGAAATAGACACGTACGCAGCGAGCAACTCGTCATTATAACACTGAACACTGCAATATTAAAAAATAAAAAAATACAGTATTACAGTATTAGTACTGTACTTTATCTTTTTTGATGTTCTGCGGGCCAAAGTTTCTTACATCCACTGTGTGTTAGACGTACCTGGGTACACATGCAAACTGATGCTCAGTGTGTGGTGATGTGGATCAGGTCCATTGGACATGTTTTGATGGTCTTCTCAGAAACTGAGAGAAAGAAACTGTAAATCAGTATCAGCACTCTGAACCGCTTGTAGTGGTCAAGCATCGCCTCTGACTGTGTGCTGTGTGTTTAAACCCTCTGTAGGATCCATCCGTCTGCCCGTCCTCTATTTATCCATATGAACAGACAGCAATGACTGCAACTAAGCATACCCCCCATATATTTATCTCTTCCATCATTGTATATTGGATTTCCTCTCCCTTGCTCCTCTTCCATCCTCCTTTGTCTCTCGCTCCCTTTTTTCCAAGGCATTGCCTCGGAAAATGCAGTCCTCTTAAGTCAATAGCATGTGCTAAATTTGCTTGTGCAAGCTCCTTTGCACTCCCCAGAATGGAAGGGTTGGACTGAGGAGGTATGAATCTTTCCCAAAGCACACGGATACTTAAATACTTCCGTTCTACTGCACCTGTAGTTGGAATACACTGAGGAGTGTGGAGAAATAAACCGTTCAATGTTCCTTTCATTTTCTGCTCTTTTTCTCTTGCGCCCTGCTTGTCTTTACTACAGTAATAGTGAAACACTGTGTTTGCGCCACTCTGAATTGCAAATAGTACAGCTGAGAGTACTGCATGATCTTTACTGTGGACCAAAAAAAGTAATATGCAAACACATGTGATTTATCTCTGTTTTTATTTATCGAGTGATTTATTGCACACATTCTGAGTTTTGTGCATGCCTGTTATCTCAGGGCCATGATTTCACTTTAATCCAGGCCCCCTTTTCTTTCCAGAAAAAATTAAATGTTGTTTATTACATAACCTAATAAATAGTCTCCATGTGAGTGTGTATAAAGCACCTGATGACATCTCAAACAGAATATACATGTGTAAACACGCAGACGTCTCAGACGTAGGTTAGAAAAGATAAGCTTTAGCGGCTCATTTCACTCTGAATAGTAAAATCTGCATTATAAAAATCATTCCAGTGGTTTCGAGGGTTCTGGGTTCTCCCAGCCATTTCAGTGTGAATCCTGCATGTTTCTCCATGTGGCTTTCCAACCGCATGTATGTTAGCTTAACTCAATTCTAAAGTGGCTGTAGGTGTAAATATGAGGGTGAATGGTTGTCTGTCTGTCCGTGTTAGCCCTGTGATGGACTGGTCATCTGTTCAGGCTGTATCCTGCCTTAGGACACCTGAGACAGCCTCTGAGGATTTAAGAAAATGAATGAATGTATAAAAACTCGGAGTTTGCAGCACAATCCCAAACAGTCTGTGGCTTTGGAAACCCTTGTTTGTGTGTTCTCTTGTTCTCTGTGCTTGATGTGTAAGAATAAAGTGAAGTGGTTGTTACTGCTGGAGGAAACTCTACTTCTATCTGAGCAACTGACTTCAAAGGTCTCAGTACACAGTATCATCAACATCCTGTACCACAGCAGTTTTACTGCCTTAATGAGTTTCTAGGCATGCACAGCACACAAAAACATACACATGCACAGAGCACCACCACCGCTCTCCTTTCAAATGCAGTTTGTTTGAACCATCGCGTCTTTGCTGATGCTAAAAAATGCAGACATGTTCAGTTCAGCAACAGCTTAGAAAGAGAAAGGCAGGAACAAAGACCTAAAAATAAAAAATAAAAAATGGAGACAGTATTTAGAAAAAGGAAAATATTAAAAAATGTTTCGGAGCCTTTCCTGGAATAAAAAAGACCAAACAGTGATTTGGGGTTAGGGCTTCGGTCAGACGGGTTAGTACTGAGTTAACTGTGCAGTTAAGCAGTCCACATATAGGCAAAAAAGCAAACACAACAAATCTCTTAGATCTAAATCTCTTAGATTTTAGGACCTGAGACCACCTCAGACGATGGACCTGGCACACCCACCGTCACAGTGAAATCATCTATTACACACATGCTGTGTCTCTTATCAGAGCAGGACAAATATTTTCAAGTCTGAATTTTCTTTAAAGTGAAAATATACTTCTTAAAGTCCGAGTTGGCCTGTGCAGCAGGGATAAGGCTGAATGTTTACCACACACAGTCGAACTGCTCTAAACATTAGTGACATGCTCTTTCATTACTTAAATCATTGCTGTATTATTTTTGAACTTCAGGCCTTCATTCCCTCCTTTTAAACAATATTAATTACTGTGTTTAGAAAGAAGATCGGTTCCTTTGACATTTTTACTATTTACTTAATTTTATAGAAAGTATAAACAAACTGATCCTACTCAAAACATAAGCAAGTTAGTGACTTATGTTCGAGTGAAAGTTTACATGTTCCACATTATGTGCTGAACAGTTTGCTGATGTGGTTTTTCCTCTTCTGTGTGGGCTCCACCTTCTCCTATAACATCCTTCTCTAAGCCTGGATAAGTCCAGCTGCTCTGAGCATGTTTTACATGTCATGAATTCAATGGATACATGAATCTATAATGTCGTTCTTTTACCTGTTTTAAGCAGACAGACCTCTGGGTCAGACAGTCTGTTCTATTCTCTTATTAGCTTTTCTCACCAATGTCCCAATTTATAAAACAAGAACAGTATAATTGGATGGCAGGGCCTTGTTTCTTCTTTCTTTCATGTCTGTATTCAGACAGTGTTGAATAAGAACATGCTTACATGTTTCAGGTCATCAAAAACAGTAAGTCAATACAAAGTGCAGTTTTTAAACTGTTTTTGAGACGGGACTTTGATCAGGCCACTCCAAACTTTCATTTTGTTTTGTAATGTCTTTGTTGTTCTGATCCATTCAGAGGTGGACTTGCTGGTGTATTTTGGATCATTGTCCTGATGAACCCAAGTGTGTTTGAGCCTCAGCACATGAACTTTCTATTTCTGGACTTTCTGGATTTCAGAAGTCATCCAGTCGTCTTTGTCTAAAATTAAAATGAGTTTGATGATCTGAAACTTTAAAATATGCAAACACAACTTCCTTCACTATTTAACAATTAAACAAGATAAACAGATCCGATTAAACTATTTATGCAGCTTTGTGAAACCTGCATGGACGTCTTCACCTCTCTGCTCTCCTCTTTGGCTGAAGAATTGTAAAATACTATGATTTCTATTTAAATCAAAATTGACTATAATTACAAAAAACATTTACATATTATTTATTAATTATCAGGTTTTTTAAAATAAATGTACAATGACAAGAGGTGGAGGAATTTGTTGACATAAAATATTCATTAAACATAAAATGATCTTATTGGAAAATTGTATAATTATTAAAAGTAAAAATACATATTTACTCTGCAGAAAAATGTTCCTCATCAGTGTTAAATGGATTCATTTTAATGCTGCATGTCTTTAAGACTGAGCTCATTTTAAATACTTTATATTCTGTTTGATGTCCAGTATCAGATTGTGTATGTTCACATGTCTGTAGTGGTTCTCCTGTGAGGAGTCAAAGCTCAACTAAAGGGTTGTTCATGACTGTGACACATGGTTAACTGTCAGTATTTACAGGTGGGATTAAAATATTGGTTTTAAATTAAGCTGTAATGTTGGCAAAACAGCTGGTTACAATGACATTCAGGCAAATTTGGGAATATCTTTGCTTTTAGCCTTACTTTTTCTCTACATCACACATGTTGGCCAAAGTGGTTAACGAGAGGAAACTGATCTGTTATGATGGCAAATCGCTAAAGTTCATTTACTTGCCAATGCTAGCTGTGTTGCCAGACAAAGCAAAGATCGTGTGAAACAGTGAAAGTTGAGCCAGCTTGCCTCTCATGCTGGTCTTTCATCAGTTAAACGCCAACTTGTCCACTACGTACATGCACAAACCACCAGAAAAGAGCTGCTGGCCTCTCAGCTCGCCCAGCTCAAGGCCTGTATAACAGAGAGAGCTACGGTTTCTTATGAGCACGAAACAGGTGCATCTGCCAGCAACAATAGCTGACTGTGACCACAAGATGACAGTAATGTAAAGAATGGGCACAAACATGTGAAACTTTATGACAGTGCTGTCAGAGATGAAGAAGGAGACATCATTACTTCAATACGTTTGAATTTATATTTTTGGATTTGACAAGGCATGCACTGTTTTTATCATTTATGGATGCAGTGATTGCAATTTGTTGACACTACCACCCAATGGAAGGTTTATTCCACAGCTGCCTTAAATTGTTAGTAATGGTATTTTTATGTTTCTGTAATGGTTAATACATCACTGTGGGGCAGCTCAAAATGTAATTTTAATGCTCTCCATAAATTTAAGTGATTTTTCTGCTAAATAGAAGCAGAAAAATAGTAAAAGATGTTATTATTTTTCTGATTATAGTGCCAAATTAACCAGTTATTTCAGTTCATTTGAATGTTATGCTTGATTCATATCTGACTTTCCTGAGAAGTTCAGTGTTCCAGCCCAAATCTGGGTATAAAACAATGATATATTATTTGTGTAATAAAAAGCAATATTACACACACACACACACACAAACATATATATATATGTACGACAAAGATGAACCCAGCATCATACTAATGTGTGTTTTAGCAATATAATAACAGGCCATTGCAGACGTGCAAAACATTTTATTTAACACATTTAAGACAGTTTGTTTGTGCTCAAGTGAGATGATGCGTATTTACTCCGCCGTTCTTGTGTGTATAGGTGTGCACATTTCATTTTATATTTTAGTCATTTGCTTGCATATTTGCAATGAGAGGTTAGATTTTGAAGAAAGTGTTTTTACTTTGCACATAAAGCATATCAGTGTAAACCTGACTAAGCTGACTGAAACTTATTACCTCAAAACATTTAACTCAACCAAATCATCTTTTTCAAGTATGCAGGTACTATAAAATTTTATTTACTGTTAACTTAAAAGATTAAAATTCATTTTTATATATTAATTTTATTAATCTATTATTTTTAATGTCTATATGTTCTTTATAATTTAACATTTTGATGCAACAGAATGTAATTATATTACAATCTCAACTCAAATAATGTGATTATTGATTTAATTACAAGATGTTTCTTTTCTTAAGTATTTAAGTGTAGACTACTCCGAAAAAACATTTATACTCCACGTCTTTTATTCAACTTTGTTTATTAAAATATTGATTGGCTGATTCTGTTCATCTGGATGTAGCGTTTTCACGTCCAGATGAACAGAATCAACCTTTTGGGATTTCCTTACCTGGATGATTGAGCATGCATCGAGGCATCTACCTTATATCTTCAAAAATAGATAAAACAAACAAGAACATCAGTGCTAAAGGCATCTTCATCAAAATGCAAATGAAACTCAAAATCTGGAAAAAATGAAACAAAAAATAGTAATGAACGATAAAAAAACCAAATACTTTTCTTTTAAAACAAAAATGTCTTTATTAGCTTTCAAATAACCAAAAAATGCAAGTATAAGAAATTGAGGTAAACTGATGTGGTTTAAAGCATCACAGAGTGTGTCTTTTTGGACATGTAGTGTGTGTCCAAACATACACTTTACATTATCTAACTTTCACAGTAACAAGGCCCCACGAAGACGTTTTGGACGAAGGTAAATGTGTGAATTCGTTTCCTGGGGTGCTTTAAATGCAGAGCAAACAATCATGCAAGTGCATTTGCAAATCTGAGAATATCACCAAGTCGCTTTCCACCACAACAGCCATGCACTGGACTGGTCTCCCAGTAACCACTGGGAGAAAGGCAACTGGAGTGTCAGTCAGGTTTGTCTCATCCCACTCGTCCGCCTGGAATAGACACAGTATCAATAAGTAAAGTGGCCTTGAGGGAATTTGACAATGTAACACAATATTCAGTTACACAGTATTTACATAGTGGTCGATAGGGTCTCATGCATTTTTGCTGGGGCCATATGGTAGCTGCTTGGGTATCTCTCTGATGCAGATATACTGGAAGGGCTGCAGTGTGTTTCACACTGACATCGGCTGCTTCCTAAAAGGGAAGAGAAAAGAAAAAGAGTTCATTCAATGCATAAAGTTTACAGGTGTCATCGTGAGCTTTCTGTCACTCCCATAAAAAAGGCCTGTTTCTTAGTCATGCAACAGAAAATCCTAATCAGCTCAAGTTATTTACAATATTGTTCTTTGGATCAGAGCTTTGATCAGGATAGAAAACAGATGTTCTCAGCATTAAACAGCTGCCAATGGACTCAAGTCTTAAAGCGAGCAAATGTGAGTGATTATTAGTGAAACTTTTAAACTTTGTGGTAACAAATGTATCTTTATCATTATTCACCTGACGATCGCAAACATTCAGTCTGTATCGGGTCATAAGTCGTGGTGTGTCTGTCAAGTTCACTGTAGGCTGATGTTTGTGACTCGGTGAAACTCCACGCAAACCTACAAACACCAGGAACACAGAACATCAAACATGAAGACAAATAACTGACTTAACTGTCAAATCTTACCTTTAAAGAGGAATTTCCCAGTTTGTGTGCAGTCTATTTTTAGATGTTGTCCTAATTACATTTTTAAGAATTGGCACTGAACCTCTTTGTATCACAAAGCTGAAATTCTTTTCAGCCTTGTGAGAAAATGAATAGAGGACATTGGACTGCTTCTTATGTAAATCAAGAAAACATATATATACCTTTTCAACATGGTTCAGTGTGATTAAAAAAACAACTTTCTTCTAACCTAAAAATATTTTATTTGGCTCACAGACTTTGAATCTGGGTATTAGTTTTAATCACTGTGGATAGAAGCTACTGCTGTTACTAGCTAAGTCATTTAAGAACAGTAAAGTTAAGAACCAAAGTTTTAAGATGAAAAACACACTTGACTGAGAGGCTGCTCTGAAAAAACCCACCAGTTTTCCTTCCAAAGCAGTCACACTTTTCCCAGGTGTGTTGTTGACACGTTTTTGTACATAATCAGTTAAAACTGCAAAATCGACGACGTGTGTTTAAAAACGAGCGCGAACATCAGCTGACTGACCTCACAGCACATTCAAAAGCACATTTTCTTTGCTGCCACATAATATCTTAGCATATTTACAACAAGCTAAAACATAATGAAGCTCCCTTTTTTACCTACAAGTTATCCCAGATGTTCTCTCCTGTCACATGGCAGCCATATTGAACAGAATTTTCTGTCAGCGTCGTACAGGGTAGAGCGGAAATGTTGGGACATAGCTGACGTGTGTATACGGAGCTCAGAAAAAACATTTACTCAAAAACTATACTTAAGGAAGCAGTGTTTACTCTGTTCCTGCATATAAGCTTTAAGTTGTTTAGCACTGTGAGAGATTTTAATGGATATACCCACTGTCTTTATAAGTCAGGTTACCTGTCGGGGTTTACGGTGTATACCAACAGTGAGAGTATGAACAATCAGAGCGTGTCTCTTCATGTGAGTAAAATCTGGTGAGCCCACCGGTCATTGTCGGCAGGATTTTAGGAGGTACAAGAACAAGTCATAAAAATCTCCCTTAAATCCTTGACTCTGGAAAGCTGTACAGACCACCTCTTTGCAAGCGCATGAAGCTCACCTACTGACTTAAGTATTCAGTGTTATTTCAAAGATCGCATACTGTCTGTGGTAACCAACAGAAAAACAAAGTCAGTCCCTTTTATAAGTTACATACTGAGTGTTGGTCAGGAGACACGATCAAATATGATTTAAAGGGAGATCCACTGCATTAAAACGTGACACTATGGTGTCCCGACTAAGCATCAATAGGATTAATTTTGATTGTAGGTATGCATGCTTCTCTCTATTTGCCTAAGACAGATGACATTTGCATCCTTATATCTAGGGGTGGCTGTAGCTCAGGTGGTAGAGCGGGTGTTTCTTCAGCAGATAGATTTTTTTCCATTACCAACTTTAGCAGAAGTATTATGAGATGTTTAATAACTTCAGCAGAAAGACTCATTTCTAATAATGTTGCAGGTTTGACATGAAAAGCTTCGGCCGGTTTTGATGTTACTGCTCTGCCACAGTGTGGACGAGGAGTAGTGGGTAGTACGTGGTGACTTAAATTCACTATAAATCATCAGTTTTTGTAGGTGTCCAATGGGGGAGTGAAAGTAAAAGTCACACGTGAGAAAATGCTGGCTTCCACACCATATCCTGTGTTGGCTGACCACGCAGCGTGCGCTTGCACGTGTTTGTGCGACAGTAGCTGTTGGTGAAGTCCTATATGTAGCAAAGCCCCCTTTATCATAGAAAAACCATAAATGTGATAAAGACCCCTCGGGTGAAAAGTTCACCAACACAGACTCGCTCACACAGCTCACATGCACATTATGCAGTGGAAATGCTGTTCTCCAGTGGTGAACGAGGCCACTCTGAGCAATTTTCATTAATTCCACACCATTAATGAGCGAGAAAACGAAATGGAGAAGGAAAATATGGCTATCAATCGCTGGTGTTGTTGGCAGGTGTATAATGAAGTATCAGAGTCCAACTGAATTGGCCCTAATTATACCAGCCTCCAGATATTTCTTCATCTTTACCACTTCTGTTAATGTGTGTGAGC
This sequence comes from Etia nguti, assembly GCA_015106755.1. Taxonomy (NCBI): domain Eukaryota; kingdom Metazoa; phylum Chordata; class Actinopteri; order Cichliformes; family Cichlidae; genus Etia; species Etia nguti. The sequence continues at coordinate 50,428 of VUQG01044808.1, read as the reverse complement.
ATGTCTGTGATTGTGCAAAAGCCTTGCACACACGTGGATTAACACAAACACACACACAGTTATTCCGAGTGTGTTTGCATTGCTGCTGTACAGAAACAGACACACTCTGTGATGCTTTGTTAACCAGTGGGAGGTCTGTGCCCTGCGTCTCTCTCTATACTTAATTAGAGATGCAGCACTTAAAGAAATGAGATTATATTAATTGAATTCATCTGATAATATTACGCAGCAGCTTTACTGGTGGTCTGTCCTGACAACTGCAGTCAGATCAGACCACAGAGCACTACAGACAGATGTGCCCCCATCCACAATCTGCCAACACAGTCAGATACCTTTCTTCTTTTCAAATTACACAGACAGACAAACAGACAGACAGACAGATGGCCAGATGGATCGATCTTCATGCCTAAAATGTAGTGCGTGCTTTCAGATGTGTCTGTGGCACACTTCAAACACATGACCTTTACTCTGGAGAGTGAAGTTTGTCTGTGGTGTCGGAGCCTGACTTTTACATTTGGAAGTCGTCTTTGCTTCGTTTTGTGTTTTTGGTATTTTCACTCGCTGGCCCCACGTCCTCATTTTAGGTTTGACAGCGTTTTAGTAAATAAAGGTGAATGGCTTGGACATGAATTGAGCTGCGTTTTGGGGAAGGCCTCAAAGGGGACCGGCGGCGGTTCCTGGGCCTGGCAGATCCCCATGTACTGAATAGAAGTGAAGAAGTTAAAGAATTGAAAAAGGCAGGGAGGGTGGGGCACATAAACGAGAACGAACAGCTTGAAGAACTAGGGGAACCTATATAGATAACAGGCGCTATCTCAAGATAGATATGTTATCTATGTGTGTTTGGCACGCCATCTATCGCTCTCTTTTATTTGTTTTGTTTTATTGTTTTTAGCTAACTTTCCGCTACATGTCTGTCCTATATTGTCTTATGATCGCCAGGCATTATTGGAAATAGGTTTATCCATCCGGATGTTTGACCGGCCTGGATATGACAACCAAGGCTTTTTGCCTCCCTATCTGGAACCAGTACCACCGTACTGGCATTCCCTACCACTGTCACCGGATTTGCAGAAGCGACGCAGGAGACGGGGTAACCGTGGAGGTCGTCTCGTCAAGCTGAAATCCTGGATTTCTTATTTTCCCTATGATCTCCAATCCATTTGCCGTTCTTGTCCGCGACTTTTGGTGCCATTGCGTGCCTTGGACCCGGTGGACTCCTGGTTGGTTCCTGTTGTTGGGTCTCTCGAAAATAGTCCTGCAAAACTCCCTCCTTTCCAGCATTTGCGCTGGCGCAGAGTTGACCGAACAAACCTTCGACCGGTGGATCTGGTTGCTAAAAACCTGGATCGCTCCCGGTGAGTTAATCGCCTTCATGGAACTAGTACCGGCTGGCTGTACCTTTTTTTAATGTTCCAAGAGCTTCTGGTCACGGAGGAGGGCTTGCTGCTGTTTTTAAGGCTCATTTGGACTTGAAGCAGCTATTCCCATCGTCTCGCTACACCAGTTTTGAACTCTGTTTGTGTGAACTGGGCCACTCACCTTCACTGTTG
>VUQG01044808.1:19419-40778 GCA_015106755.1 Etia nguti | reverse complement strand
AATAACACCAGAAAAAGTCGCCAGATTTGTCGCTAGTCGCTTTTTAGAAAAAAAGTCGCTAAGGGGGTCTGAAAACTCGCTAAATATAGCGACAAAGTCGCTAAGTTGGCAACACTGCACATAGTCATACATCCCTTACTTAAGAAACCTGACCTTGATAGTTCTGTTATGTCGAATCTCCAAGCTTCCCTTTTTAAGTAAGATCTTGGAGAGGATTGTACATACCCAGCTGTTAGACTACTTGAATGACTCGCAACTGTCTGAAATCTTTCAATCCGGTTTTAAGCCCTTTCACAGTACGAAGACAGCTCTTGTTAAAGTTATGAATGACATTCTTGTTGCGACTGATCGTGGTAAATATGCTGTGCTTGTCTTATTGGACATGACAAATGCATTTGACACAGTGGACCACGACCTGCTGATACACCACTGTGTGGGAATTTCTGATTTGGCATTGTCATGGGTAAAATCATGTTTTTCCAACAGGAGTTTTTGTGTTAAGCTGGGGTTGGCCATCTCCTCCGTGGCCCCTCTGCTTTGGGGTGTGCCCCAGAGATCTATTCTCGGGCCATTATTTTTCTCGCTGTATTTACTCTCTCTTGGCGCGATATTTCGTAAACATAAAGTGTCATTTCATTTGTATGCCGATGACTGTCAGCTTTATTTACCTTTTAGTCATTTGGATATCTCCACATGTCAATCTTTGCTTGACTGTCTTAGGGATGTCAAATCGTGGATGGCAAATAACTTTTTAAATTTTAATGATCACAAAACGGAAGCAATTTTATTTGGCCCACATCGTTCTACTGATTCTCCAGATGTTGATTTTGGTGTTAAATTTGATTCCGCACTTACCTTTGATGGTCACGTGAATGGGGTGGTAAAATCAGCTTTTTATCACCTCAGACGCTTATCGAAGGTCAAGCCTTTCCTTTTCAAACGCAACTTGGAAACTGTTATTCATGCCTTTATTACCTCACGTCTGGACTATTGTAATTTCCTTTTAATAGGGATTGGGTTGGGCACTTTGTCACGCCTGCAATTAGTGCAAAATGCGGCGGCACGATTTTTAACCGGTAGTAGGAAATTCGAGCACATCACTCCGGTTCTGGCTTCTCTACATTGGCTTCCTATTGAATTTAGGACTCGTTATGAAGTCCTTTTATTGGTTTTTAAATCTTTAAATGGTCTGGCTCCTGTCTACTTATCTGATTTGCTGAAGCCACATGTTCCTCCTCGCTCGCTCCGTTCAGCCGAGCAGCTGATGCTGTCGGTTCCTAAGTCACGGCTAAAACTCAGAGGAGACAGAGCGTTCTCAATTGCGGCTCCGATGCTTTGGAATAACCTTCCCCTCCATATTAGACAAGTGTCATCAGTGCAGGTCTTTAAGTCCAGATTGAAAACCTATTTTTATTCCCTGGACTTTTAACTCTGTGGGAAACTGACATCTTTCTTATTAATTTTATTGTATTTTTAATTTTGCTTTGTTGTTTTGATTTGTGTTGTTCAGCACTTTGGTCTGCCTGGTGTGTTTTTAAAGTGCTATACAAATAAACGATGATGATGATGATGATGATGATGATGATGATATAAGAACCAGAAGAAGCGTGTTTGGAGGCGTGGTCCCGCTCCTGAAATTCAGATACTTTATTTCAACCTATTTTATTTTCAGTCACTATTTGATCAGGGACCAAAACTACTTTGTTAGGTTTTGGAATAGATCGGGGGTTAAAATGTTAGACGTGCTGATGTTTAGTTCCATTACCAATCATATTGTGAGGTTACACCTAAAAATAAAACATATTCACAGTTGTTGAGTATTTGTTGACTTTCAGAATGTGTGCTATATTTACCGTAGTGGCATCACTATGAGACAGCAATGTTTAATAATGGACAAGCTTTTAAAGAAAAAATTATGTTTCCAGAATGTCATCAAAAAAAGTGGATTTCAAATTAAATTCCAGCAGTCTGTCAACTTTCTAAACCACGTACCGACTTGTAGTAGCAAAATGAGCCAGCCAGAGTATACCCCCGACAGAAACCAGTACTGCACAGGACTACAACACCGGGATGGACAGTCACACACTGTCACATCCATGGATTTATTTAGAACTAGCATTCAAGTTTCCAGACTATGAGGCAGCAGGAGCAGCTGGAGGAAGCCCACACAGGCACAGGAAGGTTACACAAACTGCACAGGAACAGAGCCAACCCAGACACTGGTTAGGCTTTCGGGCTGACCATTATACAACAGAGTTGCCAGTGCCAGTTCAAAACAGTCAAGGCGCTAGATACAGGAGCCTACAATACAAGAGAAAGAACCCGAACAATCCCAAAAGTACTTGGTCAGGAAGATGGAGCAAACAAGAAGAGATGGCAAACAACATTCAGATCTTTGGACCAGTAACCACAGACCAGTAGAATTCCATGCAGACAAAGCACAGACTAAGACAGAGAGAAGACACAAGGTTAATGTAAATGCATGGAGAGTGAAACAAAGGGGAATAAAGGCAACTTGCCCAACTCACCACGGGAACTCCCCCAGCAGTCTGTGTCCATAGCAGCACAACAGTGTGATGGTTCAAGGTCACATTAAGCTAAACTGTAAGCTGTAACAGCAAAGAAAGTTTAGGCCTTTTGTTAAAGTACACCGTGTCTGCCTTCTAAAACCACACTGGTAGCTTGTTACACTGTAATGAGGAAAATCTGACTTATTACTGAAAAGTGAAAAACATCCACATTGTGCCTGACACAGAAATAATAAGCAGCTGAAGTATTTGTAATACCAACAAATATAAACAAATAAAATGCTAAGAACAACTGTAAATGTTTTAAGGGACGACATGTGTCTACTTTAAGTTTACAATAAAAAGCGCATTTATCCCTTATACACGAAAATATTAAAGAAGTCAATTCATGTTATTTATTTGCATTTGAAAAAGTATGTTTGTTTTTATTGTTATTTCTGCTTCAGAGTTTATTTCACTCATAAATCAAACAACTGTATGTTCTTTACTTGGGTGGGTGCACGTCGGTCATACACACTGGAAGTGATTTACTTTGAAGCTGACTTCGGTTGCCTAGGTGACACTAATGTATTTAAAGGGCGTGACTTTCAAATTTGATTTAGATTTTTTTAAAGACACAATGCACACCATGTCAACATATGCCAAGTTTTATGCCTCAAACTTTGTTGCCAGACTATTTATTATCTTTGTAGAATCAACTAAATAAAATGTTTTTACGACAGGCCGCTGGTAACAAAGAGCTACAATTTAAAACTGGTTCTTTGTTATGTGTGACACAATACTGGTTCATACCTGAGTTAGGAGACTTTGTAATGCTTGAATGATTCACAGGTGAGTGTTATGTGGCTTCACGACATAAAACATTCCTGTGACAATGGACAGATACAAGGACAGGAAGGAAAATGAGTGGAAAAGCAGCCAATGTCCAAAGAAAACCTTGTTTTTGTGATTTAGCATGTCAGGGCATCTGTGGGTCAAGAATAAGAGTGGGTCAGGGCCTGGCCGTTTCAGTACACTGTTCTTGTTATGTTGCCCCTGATGTTTCCAGTGTCAGTTCATGTGTATGGTAGATAAAGCATAGCATGCATAGAACAACAGTGCACTGTAGGTGAATATGGGTTGGAATTTATACACATTTTGACTCATTAATAAGATGAAAATAGAACTTTGTGAATTTCAGCTTGTTTAGTATTTACTGAGTGCTGAGTCTGAGTAAATAGATGCCATAAGTCTGCTGCAGTCTGACCACTTGGAAAAGTTTACTATTTAGAGTTATAAAGTACAGCTGCCAAGTGCCAATGGATGGGAACATACTGTATCTCCTTCATTGGAATATCCACATTTATGACATGGGAAAAGTCAGCCAGAGACACACACCAAAAATTCCAGCTGCTTGCTGTAGTGTTTTGTGTAAGAAGTAACAGTGTGGGCGGAGCATAACAACACGCACTTTAACAGTCACACTACAGGACTCTGTAGCACGTCCCATACACACAGGGAGCATCCTGTCTAGGTACTTCCTGTATTCAAAATAAAAGCACAAGCTCTTTTCAACAATGTGGTTCTCACATCTACTCTTGACACTTTCCAGCACCAATTACCTACCTCACACACACACACACACACATATATATATATCTTCTCATGCAGCGAACATTTTTTTCAGGCGCCACCCTTGGCATGTCATGCAGAAAATTAATTTGATTGGGCAGAGTGCTTGCCTTTCAATATTTTCATCCTGGGAGCGGAGTTGTGGGTAACTCTCTAGACAAGTCCTGGGCACCCATCCAAGTTTCCACCCTCTCCTCCCACTCTGCAGTGTCAACATTAACCATGCATTATTCAATCTAGTGGAAAACATATAGCTGAGGACAATGCTCCATGCAGTATTTTGACTGTGTGCTTCTAGACCTAAGATCCAAACTATTTGGACTTATTTGCTGTTTTTCTTTGAATAAACAAAAATGCATTTTTTCTATATGGTCCTATTTCTATAAGACCAAAATATGATGTTTCTATTTAAATTTGAGCAGTTTAAGTCATGTGAATAACCTCTGTGGTGCAAATTGGATAGAATGTGGGTTCTGTGGTGTGTGACATTTTGGGGAAAATTTGACAAAAAACAGGAATTAATGTAAACCACCACTGAATTACTGCAAACTGGAATTCACTGTAAGGGCGTTGCTGTACTACAGAAAGAAGAGCATTAAATTACATTATACTGTAATGTATAACACCCAAAATGTTAGCTACAAGGTGGTTGCCATCAAAAGGACCAAGTCCAACATGTATTTGTGTGATATTTAGGTCTGTGGAAACAATTTTCAGTGTTTACCAAAATAAAATTAATGCAATATATTATTATTATTATTATTATTATTATTATTATTATTATTATTATTATTATTATTATTATTATTTCAAGCTCACAAGTTCTTTGGCTCATTTTCTGTGAAGAATATAATGTATGCAATAACACATTTTCAACTACTTCACTGAGACTGACTGTAAATCAGTTCCAAAACAAGCCCATCAGCAGCCAGCAGCATTCCAAAACTGGTAAAACTGGTGAAAATGGTGAAAAAGGTCTTGTTGTCCAAGGAATGAGATACCCTGCAGGCTGCCAATATGGTACAACCCGGACCGACAGAAATGGAGGTTACTCTTCTGTAGGACATCAAATCTGATTTTGAAAATTTCATGTCAGGAAGTGTTTCCTCTGTAGATCCAGCAGCAACAAAAAGAAGAGCTGGATCCTGTGTGGTTCCAAGTTGGACAGGAAGAGTATATTTCATTTTGACTCATTTTTATTTACATAGCACTAAATACCAACAACAATTGCTTATAAATATAAATATGTCTCCCTCTGAAGCTCAGGTCCTCTGCCAAAGGCCTGGTAGTTTCAAGTTTCCGCAGTATCTTAGCTACTCCTAAGACCACACTCAGATGTTGTGCCTGGAATATGAATAACAGCTCCTAATGCTCCTGCTACCACTGGAACCACTTTGGATTTTACCTCCCACATCTGCTCAAGTTGTTCCTTCAGCCCCTAGTACTTTTCTATTTTCTCATACTCCTTCCTGATGTTGATGTCCACTGGGATTGCCACATCTATCACAATTGCGGTCTCCAGTTCCTTGTCTACCGCCGCTATGTCTGGGTGGTTGGCCAGCAGCTGCTTGTCTGTCTGGATCTTAAAGTCTCACAGGACCTAGCCCCGTTGTTTCAACGTCTTTTGGTGCCGTCTCCCATCGGGAGTTGCAGAGCTTCCTCTTCCCCGAATCACTGTTGGCCCTCCAGTTCAGTCTGTCATTCAGGTGAACACCCAAGTACCAGTAGCTGTCCACTGTTTCCACCTCCTCATCCATAATGTTGATGGTTTTCTTCTTCCAGAAGTCAACCACCATCTGTTTTGTCTTACTGGCATTTATGGTAATGGACTGGTTCTTCTATAGCACGTGTCCACTCTCCTGGAGCACTTAAAGCACTTTATACATCATGTCTCACTCACCCATTTACACCAGCACTTCTTTCTGTGTAAGTGCTTTCTATCTAATATTCACACTTCAACTTCACACGCAGACTGGAGCAGCCAGGGATTGAACTACCAACCTTCAGATCAGTAGTTGACCTGCTCTAACTCCCTCACCAGCTACCTGTACTCTGACTCCTGCACCTTTAGTACACCCAACCACTGCAGTGTCCTCAGAAATAAATAAAGTGGGATAAAGTGAAACGCTGTATAATATATAGTAGAGGAAAAGACTCTTTGAAAAACTGTTTTCAAAATATATCATAAACAGATGTAGGGAACGAGAGAAAGACAGAGGTGCACAGCACAGGAAACGTGAGGCTGATGGGAGGGAGTGGGCAGAAACTGTGGCCATGGTGCTGAGTTGTGAGAGACAGAAAAAGGGAGAAGAAAGGCAAAGAAACAAACGAGTGATAGAGCTGAAGATGAATGAGGTGAGACGGAGTGCTGATTTTAGGGGAATGGTACATACTGGCACCGGACTTCTCTGCAGCCCCTCCTCCCTCCTGGTGTTAGTGTGTTCCTCCCCACGGACCGGTGGTGACATGCTATTTAATTGACTCCCTGCTGTGAAACAAAGTGCCTCAATTAATTCCTCTGACTCGGCCCTGGCCCTTCTTGAACCCTCACACCCTCGGGTGTGTGTGAGCGTGTATTTTTGCAGTCCTGGTAGTTGTAAAGCTAAACGTGCTACCTGTTCCAGAATGATCTACTCTTTTTCATTATGTCATTCATTTCCATGTCAGTGCTAATATTCCCTCAGCAGCATTTCTTGTAATATTATTTTCCACAACCTTTCTCTTTGCCAGCTGAAGTACAGGCTCTGCGTTGCATGTTGATAGCAGGTTGGAATGACGCATAGGAGACATAAACGAGACACACATGAAGAATACAGTGTGAAGTTGTATATTCTGTCTCCTGATACTGAGCAAACAGGTTCTGAAAATCAAAGGGAAGTGCTAATGCGTTTGTGTTTAAAGAGAGTCTGCATAAGAAAAATGTTTGTAATTTAGTGTTTTTAGGTGCCTTGCTAAGGCACTGTGTGCTTTTCCTCTGTTGCTCATGTCCATAGCCGAAGCCCAGCTAAAGTCAAAGGTAGCTCCAGGAAACTGTCAGCTGATCTGTATCCAAAGCTGCAGGTACAGGTGATGCTTTCACAATAAACCGGTATGAATGTGTCTTGATCTCGTTGTCAGTGCTTATATCCCTCTCACTCCTAAGCCCCATCCTCTGCTGCGCCTCATACACGGCAGCGTTTGCTGTCTTCTGTACTATATACTCATGAGAACTGAATTTGGAACACACACATCCACTGTCGTGTGGAACTTTTACATGAGACGTGGCTAACAGAGCATAAAAGTCTTTAGCTATTATTGTACGATCTACTATACAATATAAAGCGCCTTGAGGCGACTGTTGTTGTGATTTGGCGCTATATAAATAAAATTGAATTGAATTGAATTGAATTGAATGAAAGGTGTGTGACGTTCGGTGACTTCAAACAATAGACAGTGACACAGGTGAAAGTGGGCTGGTCCCAAGGTAGGTGTTTGAAGCAACTACCAATGAAGAATAACAGCGATTGACATGTAGTGATGGTAAATATATTAGAAGGCAATGAAGCTTACACACCTGGGGGGGTAGAGCAGGGCATCTACTGATTGGAAGGTTGGTGGTTTGATCCCTGGCTCCGCCTAGTCTGCATGCCAAATATCCTTGGGCAACATACTAATCCTAAGTTGTTCCCCGATGCATCGATGTGAATGTTATTCAGTGGGCACTTATTTAATTATAGAAGAAAGTGAATGTTGTTTAAAGTGCTTTGTGCACTATATAAGAATCAGACCATTTATCGAGGCTCCAAATTCATGTTGTCATTTGTCTTTATTTACTTTATTTGCATACCCACGTTTTCACTTTCTACTGAACAGTTACAATCATCTTTGAAGATTTGTCCTGATTTTTTTCATCTCTGCTTGTGTTTGTGGTGCTGTCAGTCTGCGTATGAGCTTTACAGAACTGCTGTCCTTTTGATTGGTTAGTTAAATGTTCACACATTTACACTCAGTGTAAAAAATCTCACAGTTATTTTATAAAGAGAAAGTGTCAAAAATACATCACTTCCCAAATGCCAGTGAACTAGAACCTGGCGTTATATCATCGCTCACTGACAGTTTAACTACACCTATACCCACGTCTCCACATATTCCCTCAGTGTGGTTGATGTGTAGACTGCTGTGGCTGTAAATCAGGCAGGTCCAGTTGGGCTGACTGGCTGTATTTCTCTCACTCTCACCATGCCATGATGGCTTCATTAAGGGGAAACTGCCTGACAGTGTTAGCCTCTGGCGCTTAGTGCTAATCAAGCAGCTGACCTTGGGATCCTGGACAGTGAACTACTTTCCACTGGTGTGTGTGGATGTGTGTGAGAGAGAGAAAGGGGTTGCTTAGGGGCTAGAGGCTGGCTTACTGAAGAGACTTGGCTGCATATATGTTGGTACTGAGGTAAATGAATGTGGCTGCGATGGCTGTGAGCACCAGACAGCAGTCAGGTGTTGCTGTTAGATCGGACCATCAACCACACAATATACCAGACGATGTTAAATATTCTCTGAAGATGTGTGATATGATCTTTATGCCGTACCTAATCCAGCCCAGCATTCCTTAGTGAACAGAAGTATCTAGTATCCTGTTATGCAAGTTTCTTGGGTGTGCACACTGTGGGAGGACCATGTCTCAGCTGCCACAGGTCCATACTCAGTATAGTGTATTACCCCAATTTGTTTCAGTTCAGTTTGATTCACTTTTCTTCATTTAGTGCCTTATTACAATAAGTAATTTAAGGGCACTTTATATTTTGGGAAAATAAATATTACAAAAATAATCCAGTGATTCTCTGTGAACAAGAACATATCCTGTCCTATGAAATGACCCTGATGTGAAACTCCTAAGAATGTGACTTAGCTGATAAATGTCAGTAAAGCTCTTCTGACATTAACGCAGCTGCAGAAGAGCTGAGAACCACATGAGGAGCTAAGATGAAGAGGTCAATCACCTAACAACAGACGAGCAGGATGGATGGTCTGATTAATGTGAACCAGCTGCTTTGAGAATCTTCCAAAACCAGCGACCGCTTTAATAAGTTTTTCCTCTCATCCATCATCTTAAAAAACTATTAATCACACTCAGAAGCCAATAAACCATCTGCAAGCAAACACAGTTATACTTTTCACTGCACAAATTGTGTACATTTGTGTGCGTTACCGAATTTATGTATTAATAATTTCTACAAATGATAAACTTGATTGGAAGTAGGTTTTGCCATCCCTCTGACAAAAACAGCTTTCTGCTGTGGTGCTTGTATTCATGTTTGTATGATGGATACGAGCTCAGAGCAGGCAGAGAGACTGAAATTAGAAACGTGATGTTGGTTACATGTCAGCAGTGAAACAAGATGTCACATATCAGGGATTTCTTGAGTCAGTGGGTCTGGTAGTAATCGGGCTGGATGTGGCTATTGAAATGGAGCTTTCCAACAATTGAGGTTAATCACAGTTAATTCATGAATTAACAAGCAGGAACATTTCATTTTTCACACCTGACCTTTTTCCCCTCCTAATAAATAAAGTCCTAATTTAAAAACAGCTTTTTTGAATATACTCCTGTTATCTTTGATTAATAGTGAAATCATCATCAACGATTCTTCGTTGTCATTATACAGTCACATGACACAGCAGCCCTCTTCTATTAAATCACATGCAGCTGACTCTTGGTACCTAGACATGTTAAGATACACTTTGTGCACTATGATACTATGTCCCTTTGTGTATGTTTGTGGTGCTTACTCTCTCGCTCTCTGGGAATCCTGCTTGGCTCTGGACAGAATGTTTTATGACCATAAATGAGAGTATAGTTTTCCTGAAAAATGACCTCAGCCACAGAATTTTAAAGGCACACTTGCCTCAGTTCCATCACGTTCACCACTTTATGGATTCCACTGGATTCTCACTTGCTCCACTTTGAGAGTCACCACCATCACTAAGCATCATACCAAAGACATTATACCCAAATGAAATGCATGCTGTGTGGTAAAATGTTTGTGCATGTTGGAGGTGTTTCTGCTCCTTTGTTCAGTGTCGGGGTTGTTACTCAAAAAATTACTACTGTTTTCCTTCTCAGGCACACAAACTAAAATCAGTTTTTGGTAAGTGCAAGTGGAACCGATAAGCAGGATCGATCGGCAAACAGACTAAGAATTCCAAGGAACTGAACTACTGGGAACTGGTTGTCTATTACCATTCCTATATCTGACACAAAGCAGCAGAGCCCTCGACTCTAAATCCTGAACCCTGTCTGGGTATTTGATCTGGTTAGCTTGCAGATCCATTCTGTCATGTGAATCCTCTCTGCTGATTGATGGTTAGACATCATTTTGGTTTTTATATAATACCATGTTATTGTGTTGTTGTTTTTTTAATTTGCTGAGAGTGAACACACACACACACACACACACACACACACACATTAAAGCCTCCCTATGGTTGGTTTTCTCCTCTGTTACTAATGTTCATTAGCCTTTAGGCCCATTGATTAGGAAAATGAACTTTATTTTTAGAGAAAGAGAAAGATAGAATTCTGTTTCATTCACTTACAAGCTTCCTCAAGCTTGGGTCTGGGAGTTTTATGGTCTGCACAGTATCTTAGTCTTTGTTCCTAAGAGTGCACTCGTCTGGACAGAGACCTCTGAAGTGTCTGGAATCTGCTGGAGCCACTCTTGGAATGTTCCTGTTAACACTGGGACCACACTGGGACCACAATGGATTTTACCTTCCACATCTGCTCAAGTTGTTCCTTCAGCCTCTGATACTTCTCTGTTTTTCTCATGCTCCCTCTTTATTGCTGTCCACTGGGATTGCCACATCTATCACAACTGCAGTCTCCTGTTCCCGTGTCTGGTTGGTTGGCCAGTAGTTGGTGGTGTGTCTGGAACTCAAACTCTCAGAGGAACTTATCCCTGTTGTTCACAACCACTCAGTTTTCTGAACCACCCAGCAGAAGTTCCAGGCTTCTAGTCCATATGCGGCACAGGTTTTCCTGTACACTATATGGGGTTTTTTTTCTTTTTATAAATATTTTTATTGGAATTTTCTCATAGTAATAGACAGAGACAAAGGAAAAAGAACACAAGAACCAGAGCCTAGCTCAGGCAATACAAAATTCTGAGGCACATACAAAGCAGTAAACTACAACCCCTCCAGAAATCAAAACAAATCACAGTAAGACCAATAATCAGGCAAATTAATTCCATTTGGGAAAGCCCCGCAACAAGGAGGATGACAATACAGGTCCAACGTATTTCAGATATGGGTCCCAGGCTCTGTGGAAAGAGTCCAAAGTGGAACTGAGCATACAAGTTATATATTCATTGGGAATACAGTCCATAATAATGTTATGCCAGGATTTCTTAGTTGGGATTGCTGGCCTGCCCCAAAGGAGCAGGATATTCTTCCTAGCAGTAAAAGATAACAGTTGGAACAGCCTCTTGTGCCTGCCTTTGATAACCAGACTGTCCATTACTCCCAGTATAAGACATAAAGGGTCCAGAGGAACAGTGAAATTGAAAATAACTGAAAGCACCTTTGCAACATCAGACCAAAACTTTTAAATTTTCACACTGGACCAAAAACAATGCATAAAGTCACCCTCCTCCGCATTACACTTCCAGCACAATGGGGAGGAGTTTACATCCATTTTACTTTTTAAAGAGGGTGTGGTGTATGCACTATTAACAATTTTTAACTGAATCGATTTAGCCCGGTTACAGACAGATATCATAGGGGCACAGGCCCAAATCTCCTGCCAGTCTGAACCAGTTATAGAGCAGCCTAGGTCTCTTTCCCAAGTCTGTTTAGCAGCCAGGAAGCGAGGGGCTGAGCCAGAGTTAAGAACTCTATAAAAGGAACTGATGGACTTCCCAGACTGCAGGGAGGACAAAGCATCCTCCACTGCAGACCTAGTAGGGTCCATCATTAGGGTGTTGTCATTAATTATAAAGTGCCTCAGTTGCAGGTATAGAAAGAATTTCACATTATGCTGAAAGGAGAGAAGAGTCCGGCCTCTAAACAGATCACCCAAGTTAATCAGCCCTAAGTTAGACCAGACCACAAAACCCCGGTCCAGACATCCAGGCAACAACAGGAGCCAAGGAGGATGTCAAAAGGGCCCGGCCCTCCAAAGCATGGATAGACCGCCAAGCCTTGACAGAGCATAGAGTAATAGGATCGTTGGAGAGTTTTTTAACTTCACTAATCTCTTTAACAAATAACAAATTAAACAGGGGACATTTGGACTGAGAGGATTCAATGTCAAGCCAGATCGAAGTAGAGTCACACCTGAGCCAGTCTGCGATCACTCTAAGATGAATAGCAAGTTGGTAAAGTCTCAGGTTGGGTAAATCAACACCTCCATCTCGACTGGACATCTGGAGTGTAGCCATTTTTAATCTGGGCCTTCTTTTGCTCCATATAAAAGCAGTTCCCCAACCCTCCAAAACCTTAATAACCTTATTAGATAACAAGATGGGGATCATTTGCAGCGGATATAACAATCCGAGCACAATATTCATTTTGATCAGGGCCACTCTGCCAAGGCATGAAATGGGGAGAAGGGCCCTGCGCTCCAGATCAGCTTTAATTGAATCGAGAAGAGGAACAAAGTTGAGCTTGAACAGCTGATGGTAAGAGGGAGATACCCATATCCCCAAATAAGTAAAACCAGAAGGAGACCAACAAAATGGGAAGGGAACAGTTGTAACCGGAACTGTCAACATAGATTCCAGGGGCATGGCCTCTGACTTGGCAAAGTTAATTTTATAGCCTGAAAATGCACCGAAAGATGAAATTACTTCAACAAGATGGGGGAGGGAGGTTTCAGGTCAGGATAAGAGCACCAGCACATCATCTGCGTATAAAGAGATTTTGTGTGTCTTCTCTCTGACACAAATACCAGAAATTAAAACATCCTGTCTTATGGCCTGGGCCAGCGGTTCTATGGCTATATCAAAGAGTAGAGGACTAAGAGGGTCGCCCTGTCTATTTCCATGGTGGAGAGCAAAGTTACTGGAGCACATCCCGTTTGTTATAACCGCCGCAACTGGGGAGTTGTAGAGAACTTTCTCCCAATTTACAAAGATTTCACCCAATCCAAATTCCTCTAAGGCAAAAAATAGATACGACCATTCAAATGCTTTTTCTGCGTCAAGAGAGAGTACAAGGGATGGTTCAACAGAATTTTGTGAAAGATGAATAACATTAAGAAGTCTCCTCATGTTATCAGAGGAATTACGGCATTTGACAAAACCATTTTGGTCCTCTTTAATGATATAGGGGAGTACTTTAGCGAGCCACAGGGCTAATATCTTAGAGAGTAACTTCAAGTCTGAGTTCAGCAGAGCAATGGGCCTATATGAGGTACGTTTATTTGGGGGTTTACCTTTTTTAAGAATAACAGAGATATTGGCCTCTCTGAGGGATTGGGGCAGGATACCATTTAGGAAGGAGTGATTGAGCATCACTAAAAGTTGATCCAGAAGGACTGTCTGAAACTGTTCGTAAAACTCGCAGCTAAATCCAACCCTACCTAGAGCTTTACATGATGGCATGGCATTCAAGGCAAACAAGGCTTCATCTATTGTAATAGGAGCATTAAGTAATATTTTTTGGGCCTCTGTGATCTTAAAGAGCTTCAAACATATAAAAGAAATCCTTCATGAGGCTGGAAGCCTCACAGGGCTGCTCAGATTTATATAAATTAGAGTAAAATGATGCATTGATAGCCCTTATATCAAATAATTTAGCTCTCTCTTTATTAGTAACAGAGACTATGGCATGAGAATCGCCCCTTCGTCTTACAAGGTTGGAAAGATATTTACTCGGCTTGTCGCCAAATTCTTACATCCTCTGCTTGGCAAATTTAAGGGTATGTTCAGAATTTTGAATCATAAAAGTATTTAGAGCTGTGCGAGTGGCAGTGAGGTCCTTAAGTAAATATGGCATTTGAGATGCAATATGACATTTCTCCAGTTTGGCCAACTTAGTTTTAAGGGCTAAATACTGCTCATTCCTTTGTCGCTTCCTAAAGGCCACAAAGGAGATGATCAGACCCCGGGAAAAGGTCTTACACGTTTCCCAGAGGATGAAGGGGTTGTCTGAGGATGGGGAGTTGATTGAATAAAAGATCCTGAATTCCAAATTAAAATGCAAAATAAATTTTATCGTCTCTGAGCAGGGACGAGCGAAATCTCCAGCATCCAGACAGAACCCTAACATCTGGCATGGAATAAAACAAATACAGGGGAGCGTGGTCCGATAAGATGATGGTGCCAATCTCACAAGAGAGAGACTGGGAAATTTTGGAAGCGGGGATGAACAATAATCGATTCTAGTGTAACTTTTATGGGGTAGGGAAAAAAAAATGTAAATCGTAAGTCGGTAGGGTGTCACTGCCTCCAAACATCACAGAAACCGAAATCAGAGCATAACGAAGTAAGCATTCTGGCCTGGCTTGGGGGAGGGGAACTACTCGACGGCCGCTTATCCAGCAAAGGATCAATGTGACAGTTAAAGTCCCCACCCACAAAGCTGTCTGCAGAGGCATGATCGGCAAACGTGGCAAAAGCAGAGGCAAGAAACATTAATTATATGTTGAATTAGCTAGTAACTCTTCCAGTGGAAATATGCCAATTGATGGATTATTTTGATGCTGGAGAAACCAAGTATTGTGAAAGGCTATCAGACTGCTTTTCTTTGTCCTAAGAAAAGTCCTGTAATTCTACTGTAATTCTACTAAGTTGAAAAATCAAGTGATGATTTCATTTTTCATTTCCATTTAATATGCTGTATGACAAAGGATTAACTTACCAACCAGGTCTAGTTTTAACATGAGTATATTTCTAAATCACCACATTGACATTTAATGAAATGTTAGGTTGAAGGCTTTTCTCCCCACAGTTCTCCATTTTCTATTATAATTTCTTTTCATCATTAATGTGCTTTCCCATCCATCTGCCACTGTTATTTTATACTCATAATTAAGGTCAGATATCATGCAGTGAGTATAGTGAAAATGTTTTAGTAACATGGCCAAATGTGGCCTCGGGCCTGCAACCTGTGTTGATGGTACATGCGTTAGAGGCAATGAATGATCTCTTACACACACACACTACTAAATGGGACAAAATAAGATTTTATCCGGCAATAACCTTTAATGTTTATTTATTTGTTTGTTTTGGAAATATAACGTTAATAGCTTTGCAATTTTTGGGGGGTTGTGGATATTTCTGCGGGGACAGTGTGGCTGTATGTCAACATTATGATAAAAATCCATATTAAAAAACCCCTGGGGCTTTAACAAACAGTGCTGCAAAACAGCAAAATCTAGCAATTCTATTTTTCTTTAGTAAAAAAGAAAAAGAGAAATATCTGAATGTAGGCAGAGATGGGTGATTCCTAAAGCATGTGATGAATAAAACACAGAGTGCTCAATTGCTTATTGCTGAAGAAAGAAAGAAATATGAAACTAATATGAACAGAATTCACATTATCCCTGTTTAAATTCCTGCATCTGGAATGATTTCTTTTTAAAGATGGGTCCTGTGTGAATTCCCATTTTGCTGACTTAATATTAGTTTCAATGTCCAGTGGGAAACATTCTGAAAGTCAGTGAATTAAAGACAAGATATTTTGGCTTCAGCGAATTTGATATAGCTGCCACTATAGCAAAAATATAAACCAGTGGGGACATAGGCAATTCTTTTTCTTACTCAAAATAAATGAGTGGAAAATGCATTTACCAGAACCCCCACTTTACAACTCATTATAACATCCAGACATAAACCTTCCAACTCATCATATGTAAAACAGGCCACATTCAGGGCTTAAAAAACTGCCTAAAGCACTCAGTTTAAAAACTAAACACATTAACAAATGTGTTATCAAACATTATCTCCTTGGTTGCCAATATATCCTTGTCAGCTTAAAACACTTCCCTGAGGGCTAGATGCACCAAACAGAAAGCTGGATATGACTTCCTGAATACCCCCAACCCCTATAAACACGAAGAGGTTGAAGTTCAAAGGTCAGAGCTTGTCTCTGCGTTCGTACCTCATTGACTGGGACATGTTTGGTTCAGCTGTGCCCCAGGGCTTTGATTCTATGACCTGATATGCAGTTAAATATCCTTCCTCTACTCTAAAACCCACCCCTCACATCCTGTCTCTCTACACTTCTTCCCCATAGCAGCCCTCAAGCTAAGCTATGTCTAATTTAATTAGTCACATTCACCTTTTTTTTTGCTTTTCTTTCGCCGCTTCTCTTTTGTCTTTAAAACAGGGTTTCTTCAATGTAGTGATTCCCCTGCCCCTTGCTGACCTAATTTGCTGCAGCTTGAGCGTTAATAATGCCAGAGGAGTTGCTGCAAACATGCAATAAAACAATAACATGAAAATTAGTATTTAGAAAGTAATAAGCTGTTGTGATCATTTTCCTTTCTAGACATGTTTTGGGTGCTTTTTTGGCGAAATAACAAGAACTACACATGAGTAAGAAAAGAAAGGGAGATCAGTCACCACAAAGATGTGTTAACTGTGAGTTTGGCAGGATGCTGGTAGAAGCAAAGAAAAGTGTGTGAAAGAGAAAGCTAACCATCCACCTGTCTGTCTCTGGTGCCCACACAGTCTGTCATTAACAATAACCCATCACTCATACTGAGAGAATTCACACACAAGCATACACAACAAACAAAATAAAGCAAAGTCATTTTAGATGAGAGACAAATATGTGAAAAGCTTCTTTTAAAGTCACTAAAGCTCACTTTTCTTCCCAATATGTGCCCCTTCTGGCAAATCCCCAATCAACATAGTGACATTCCCACGCAATATTGAAAAGGTCTGGAAAACAAAAGGCTCTGCCAGTCAGACTACTTATTCACTGGCTCTGACATCTATTGTTATTTGAAACCGCTGTCAGACAAACTAGTCAACACACATGCATGTGCACACACACACACACACACAAGTCCGCCTAATCATCTGACAACAAGGAACCTATTGTGCTCTGTTATGACTTTGTAGAGCAGCCCACCACCCAGAGGGAAGAAGCATCTCCAAATCAAAGGCTTACACTGGCCTCCAAGGAGCCGGATATCACAAGCCTAGCATGTGAGGTTAGAGGAATACAGATGTAGCCACAGATCATGTTAGTCAGCTGAGACAGTTTTCCTCTTTCCCCCGCTCTCCTTGACCTTCATCAACTGCCAGATGGACAAAAAGGATATTCAGGAGTCACTGAAGAATGTTTACATGGATTCCTGTTAGCTTTCGTCAAAAAGAACAGTTGTGGTGGAATAATAAACCTAAAGTAAAACGTTAACATATGTAAATAACCTAATGTCATTGTTCATGTTTACTGAACGGAAATTTGCTGCTGTGGATTAATGTTGCAAAAAATGGCGCATTAGTTATCAGTTGCTTGATATTCTATTTAGTCTCATACAGTCAGCAGTGACAAGAAAAACTGGAAGATCAGCACCAACATAACAATGGAAGGAAGGATCTGACTTTCAAGTAGCTACTGATGCAAAACTTTCAGAATGAGTCGCTGAAGGTGATACTCTACGGCATACCAAGGACATGTTGCAAAAGTAAAATTGTTAGACTTACTGATTAATACTCCCACACGTAACATTATCAAGAATATTGTGCAGTTAAAAAAATGACTGCTGATAGTAGTCTTATATTTAAATCATACGCTATATTGCCAACACTCACCGATCCAGATTATTGTTTTCAGGTGTTCCGATTACTTCCAAGGACACAGCTGTATAAATTCAAGCACCTAGGCATGCATACAGCTTTCACAAGTATTCAAATATTTATCAAAGAATAGGTCGCTCTCAGGAGCTCAGTGAATGTCAGTGATAGGTTGCCACCAGGATGTAACAAGTCCAGTTATTACATATAGTGTATGTGGGCTTCAAGCATCTCTCAGCTTGTTTGTCCCATTGATCATGTTGCTGCTAATAAATTCTGTGTGGTGCAAAGAGCATAGCCAATAGGTTTCCAAGAGACCAATTGTAAAGGATGTTATTAATGACCCTTTATGTTAGTTATTTTATTTTAGAATTATGGTAATGACTCCTCTATAAAATTACTAAATGCCATCTCTGTCATTTGAAATTCTTGTCTGATGAATGAGCAGAGAGACATATTTGAAATATTCTATGAGGCTTTAGCTTAAACCTATCCATGTTAGTGCCATTTCTTTTGTGAGATCTTATTAAGATGACAAGCAAAGAATGCCACTGGAAATTTTCAGCTAAAAAGACCTTTACAAAAATTTTCAGAGGGTGAACAATGAAATAATATTTGGAGACAATAATATTACTGTCATCACTAAGTGGTGTAAAGCTATGTTAGCTGCATCTAGCTACAATAAAAGGAATTTGTTTTACCCCTGAAAGCCAATTTGGGCACTTCCTGTACCATAGAGAAATTTTACTGAAGTGTCGGGAGTGCAACAAGTGTTCTTTGTTCATTTTCTTTTTAAAAATCATCCCATCCTAGACCATACGCAAACGCCTCGAATGAGGAGAGACTGGTTGCTGTGGAGGTCATGGAGTTGACAGCATACTCAATCCAGGTCTGAAGTCACCTGGCTCTTGGAGTTGTAATTCTTCCGCTTTCAGTGCTCGCAACTGTGGTCATCCACCTTAATAAAATGGAAATAAGAGTCAAGAAGATCGGGGAGATCACAACACTCTTTCTCCCTTGATGCAGACTGAACAGTGTGACCTGCAGCATCAGGGCTATTTACTTTGTCCAACACACTTCTAAATTTCACAACAAAGCCATTTTTCATATTGCTTTCAAGAACAGCCAAAGCCCATCTTAATGCTCTGCAACAGACTCACAAGGTAGGTCATCTCGGAACCATCTGTCAAATAGGTGCAACTGAGCTGTCTGAAGACCAGTGAGTCTTACTGGGTCATACCTAGTCATGTTTACCAAGCAGGAATACTTGGCTGGTAAGAGCATGCTGAACAAGATCAGAGTCTGCAGAGTTCATTTACTGAACATATCATTTTGTCATATACGAGGGACTAAGGAGGACTCAAACATGGGACTAAAGAGGAACTAAAAAGTTTAACACAACCATCTTGCCAAGCTCTCCAGATCAGGGCAAAGGGCAGGTATCCTAGGAAGAATCCCAGAGTTAGAGTTACCTTACGTTTTGTAGTTAAAACAAGACAAGGGGTAACACGTCAAATCTTTAAATAATTGTGGCTGCATTCACATTCTGTGAGCACTTGGAGCTTACAGAGAAATGCTAAAATTCATGTGCATATGAAGAAAGCAAAGTTATAGATTGTCATATTATTGCTGAACACAAATGCAAACCAAATATTGCTTTTCCTTTGATCAAAGCCATTGGTTTCTACCTCAATGGATGGATGGTTTTATTTTAAGCCATGAATAGTGTAATTAAACAAATAAATTCAATTAAAACTCATTTAATCTTGAACAAAAGGCAAATTCACTTTATACGACTACTGATCCTTTTATATGCATTAACTGCTGAATAAATCAGATGAGTGAAGCAGCGCAGAAACTGATAATAGTCATTACAGTGTCCTTATGGAATTTTTCATGGTTATCTTCTCATAAAGAGATCAAAAAACACACAGGCACACACGCATGCTCTGTTTTTCTTGGGAGAACACCTGTGACAGTTAATCCCAACTCTTTCCTAGAATAACCTGCTGAAGCACAACATATTATAAGATATATTGTTATTAAAGATTACATGGAACGTCTAAGTCTCTTCCCGTCCACTAAATTGGATTTTGTGTCAAGAGAAGAAGAGGTTTCGTAAAAGACAAAGTATTCTGTATTACCTAAAGAGATTTAAGGCACTGAAGGTAATTAACTTTCGATGGAACTTGCAGCGTAAATGTCAACATTTTTAATAATGAGGCAGAAATTGCTTCTCTGCAATTTACCTCCAGAAAAAAACACTGACATGAGCAGTTGATTAGGTAGTTAGAAGCTGTTTTAGTTTACCAATGACACACTTTTTAGATGCATCGTCTATATTTGGCTCAAGCTGTAATTAAAGGCAATCACTTGCAAATCATACAATCATAGAAGCACTGATTATAATCTTTTGTAATGTGAATTTCAGCTCCACATAAAAGCAAATCAATATAAAGCTTTTCAGCAAAGCAGCTACTCAGCCATGTTGAGTATAAAATCAACTGATTTTAAAAAAGTCACAAGTGGCTTGTGGGTTGTCTTTTGGGTTTGGTTGTATTTGGAAATGTTTTTAGTAACTTTGTCGGTAACATTTGTAAGTCTGTACCTCAAAACCAATATCTCATTTCAGTTTTCTGAAACCAAGCGCTTTTTGTTAACAACCTTCTTTAGAGGAACATAATCAATGCTTAATGAGACCCTTAATCATATTATGAACAATATAATATGAATAATAAAATCTCATCAAACTGTAATTGCTAAGAGCGCCATAGAAACATTTGTAATTACTTGGTTACCTGTGCATACGACTAATTAGTGATAGTACACTGTTCGTCAGAGGTTTTAATGTAACATGACGTGATTTGTTCACAGTGAGATGAAAGCTGTCAGCATGTTTAACTACAATGCTCGTTGAATAGTACAACAAGACATGAAAGACTCTCCCTTCAACTTTTCTGGTGTAATATTTCCAAAATGACAATCTGACAAGATGTTCACATCGAGTCATCATTCTTCGCACAATGAAAATTTCTTTTGAGATGACCTTTTTTTCACTTGAAGACAGGACACACAACCCTGTAAATTTTATTCCTCAAAGTGGCATTGTTTACAAAAAAATTTTTTGTATCAGTTTTAATTATGCTATTACTGAAGCACTGTTAAATGACATGTTTACTGATTTAATGCTGTTGAGGGACAAAGAGACAGATTTCATAATAAAAATGTTAAACGTTATCCAGCAGAGGCCAAAATATCTTGGCTTTTAGTGCATATGTGAGACAAGCTCCAAAAATTCCTGGATCCTTTCCTTCCTTCCTCTGCTTGTTAAATTTCCATATGTTTCTAACTGCTATTACTAAGCCTTGAAAAAAAAAGTACTTTTTAAGCTCAAACTGAATATTTTACGTTATAAAATCTGAGTAGAGCGCCGCTTTAAAGCATAATAAACAGACAATAAAGTGCCCTTAAAAAGTAAAACGCTGATACTTCA
>VUQG01044808.1:0-14723 GCA_015106755.1 Etia nguti | reverse complement strand
ACGCTGATACTTCATTTTTGGACCACCTACCATTTGATTCAGCGTGATGTCACAAACTACAAAAAGAAGAGGGATGTACTTAAAAAAAAAAAGGCATATCACAGGATGGGGCAGTGTCAGGAACCCTGTCAGCTAACAGTATACACTAGAAAATTTTGTGGGGATTCAAAATGCTAGAAATTATTATCTTGAAATTATTATATATTCTGATGATGTACCACTAACATCTACATTACTATGGAGAAGACAGTGGTTCACTTCATTCTTCAAAAACACATTATTCTCTGTCACGACTGGAAACTATTCTTCAACAGAAGCCCTTTGCTGTGGGATATCTCAGGGTTCAATCTTAGGTCCCATCCTGTTCTCTCTACACATTCTTCCCTTGGTTTAAATCATCATTAAACATAATATATCCTTTCACTTCTTTGGTGACAATATTTAACTTTATCTTCCTCTCACTCCCAACTAGTCTAGGCTGGATAGCATCATCAGATCCCTTGAGGACATTAAGAATTGGATGGCGCAGAACTTTCTTCAGCTAAATGAGGATAAGACAGAAAATGCACTTTTTGGCTCCCCCAGTTCCTTCTGAGGGTTTTCTAATCAGGTAGAAAATCTGTCCACCTATGCCAAAACTCACATGTGATATTTCACTCTGGCTTTAAGGTTGGCCAGCAAATTAACTTCATAACTAAAAACCTTTTTCCATCTCTGCTCCATATCAAAAATTAAGCATTTCCTTTCTGTGAAATATCGCAAAATTGTCATTCGTGCACTCATTTAATGCTTGAACTATTGTAATTCACGTTACAGTCAGTCAGTCTTCTCTTTCCCATCTAAAGCTTGTCTAAAATGCTACTGCTAGAGAAAGATACTTTGTTGTTGTTTTGCTCTTCTTCACCAAGAATGAATTTTTTTTTTTCATCTTTGTGTGCTTTTCATTTGAAGCCATGTGCATATTTGCACACTCCATGCTCCAAGTGTTTTGGAGGAAAGCAATTCTTGCAGGTCTGGCTTCAGAAACCAGGATTAACACAAGAACACATATTTAGTTCAGAAAGCAGTAAGCAATTTCACACCTTTTTGCCTGGCTAACCTGATTGCAAAAGAAGGGTGAAAAAGACACTCTGTCAGTGTCTAACACTTTGTTGTTGAGATAGTTTTTTTCATAGAAGTAAGGTTTAGGAAGCAGAAACAAACAATGGGTAAAGGAGCATGAAGGTAAGCAAGGAACAAATGTGTGCAGGAGATGTTTGCTTGTCCTGTATTGATCTACCTCATCCATCTGCTAAACCACAATCCAGTTTGAGCTTCTTTGCCAGGTGACTGCAATGAACAATCAGACTGTGAAAAAACTGTGTGAAAGCTGGCTTTCTGGTTGGCTGCCTTGTGTACCGCTATAGCTAGGCGCTGGTGCCAGTGGCTTCGGCCAGTGTTACTCCCGCACTAAGGTCTCTTAGATCAGCAAACACATGGCTGTCAGTGGACTGGATCCCCACTCAGTGCATCCAAGACTAGACAAATTGTAACAGAAACAGAAGTAAACATTAACACGTGGAGTCAGCAGGCTGGTATTGATGATGCAGGTAGCAAAAGAAAAGGAGCAGAAAAAACAAGGGGGGAACATTTTAAGTTGATTATGAATAGAGAAGAGAAGAAGCGGTGCAGGTTAGCGAGGGAACATTGAAGAGCAAGAGAGCAGCAGAAAAAAAATGACAGGGAAATGGAGAAGAATGTGATGGAAAGGTAGACACAAGTTAGTGGTACAAGGGAAGATAGAGACAGGCCAACAGTGATGATGACAGCAGAAAAGAGGAGAGAGAAGCGCAATACAGACAGAGACAAGAAAGGGGGGATATGTGGAGGTCATCTGTCACTACAGAGGGAGATGATTGACAGCTCTGTGGAATGTGAGCTTTGGCAGTAGAATCTGAGACTATCCACTTTAGCTACAGCCTACTCCAATCACAAGTTTTAATAAATCCACCTTTGCTGGACTTTGTTCTTTTTCATCCAATCATTTTCTGCCCCAAATTCAAATCTGGGTCACAGACTTCTTGTGGTAACTCGATGTCCTTCTTTCGAGCCATGTCCTCTAGTTTTAACACAGGAAATTCACTGATGAGATGGAATATATAGTACTGCCAAAGATCTTCTTGGGCCTATTGAACAAAATACTTTGAAGAGGAATCTTCTAGGCAGCATCTTATCCCAAGCCTCCTCAGCGTGTTTCTTTTATGTATGGTAAATCTCAGGTTTGGAAACAATCTCTCAGAAAATGTTCATTGTACAAACTCAGTACTTACTAATTTATTTATTTATTAGGCTCCCCAATATGTTATTGAAACCTCTGGATTTCACATTTTTGAATAGCGCATCAGAAATAGAATGCATGTAAATATTTAGTTATCAAAGTGTATACGTCATCACAGTTAAATCATAGTTGAGGGCACTCATCGCATCCCTGATATTGAAATTGATTCATCTAACATTGAGTGCACATGCGCCAACTTTATATCAGCAGCACAATTTTTGCTATTGTCTCTCACTTTCTTGCTCACTTCTCAGTTTCTATCTACTGCAAAGCAGCTTCACTACATAAGCAAAATATTCTAACAATCTTGTCTGAAGAAAGAGAAAAAAAAGAAAACAGAAAGCGGGAGTAAAATTCGGGAGATCCATAAATCTGTGAAATAAAAAAAGAATAAAAGTGAAAATGTTTCTTTCTTTCTCAAAGGAAACTTTCTCCAAAGAGCTTGTCCTACTCTACGTAGAACAAACGATGAGCCCCCCTTGTTCTCCTTTCCTTCTCCCCCATCCTCTTCTTTCTTCCTTACAGTACAATAATTCTAATTATGTTCAGACAACTAAACATGCCAGCTCTAACGACAGGACAGATATGGGGAAATTGGCTCATTTGCACAATAATAAATGTAGGTTTGAGCCCATAGAAAGCCTATTAACATTTAAATGATACAAGGACGTTATCTCTAAAGTGTGTGCTTATCCAGGGTGGCTTTCTGTGTGGATGTGCATAGAATGATCAAACAGCCATGTGTCTGCCTATGCCCTGCACTCCTCGGTGCAACACTGACAACCCTGCTGACAGTCCTTTGTAATTGGGGAGAAAATGGAGGTGGAGAAGGTTGGGAGGGGGCACTGAAGAGCACACAGATCAGAATTGTATGACTGGGGGAGGGGAGTGAAGTGTGGAGTAATGAGTATGATGGGTGTTGATTTTTGGCACCAAAAGGTTGAAAGAGAAGCACAAGTATTTTCACTTCTGCTTCTCCTTCAACCTTGATGGTGAAAAGACAAAAAACATAAGCAGCCTTTCCAATACAGGAACTTGGGGCAGAAAAAGTGTCAACAGGAAGAATACACTAATCTACCCTTACAGCCTTTTGTTTTTTGTTTACAATGAGCTTTCCCATTCATAAGGTACTATAAATTGTGGGATGACAGCCACCTAAGAGATTTATTTTAATTTTTTCATCGATCCAAGACAACTGCTTGATTTACGACTAAACAACACCCTTGCTCTTAATTTCAAAGTGCAACTGCCACTAACCAGCTAGCTCCAGTCCTTCCCATCCTCAATATTTTCCTAAAACTCTAGTCCCGTTCTTAGGAATAAGTGTTAGTGAAACAACTCCAGCACGCTAGTCCTTTTTTTCTGCCCTCTAACTACAACCTGCAACAGGTGGAGAGCTGTTGTCACTACACTGAGCTTACTGAGGCAGCAACAGGTAATATCATTGCTAGTTGCAATCCATGACAGTGGAGGTGAAGCCCACACATTACATGAGGAACGTACTCGAAAGACAGCTAATTATTGTTTATTTATACAGTTTTATAGTTGTGACAGCTTCAAAAGTAAAATGAGTTCTGAATGCATCACAATAATGTAGGTTATTGTAAATACAAAGCTATCTGAACAAAACAATAGTCCAACTGCCTGCTGCATTGGTTTTTGGTGTGTTGTTGAAACCACTAAGCATCAAGTCCTGATCAACAGGTTTTGGGGGGGCTTCTCAAAAACACCAAGCCTGGAGTAGTGGCTTTTTGACTTTCTTGAAAAATTCCCCTGGTATCTTGCATGATTGTTCAATGCTCAGATTTCAACAGATATATGGACTAGTTCTTATATAGTGTTTTTCTATAGTACCTGCGCACTCAAAGCTCTTTATACAACTTGCCTCACTCACCCATTCACATCCATTTATATGCCTTTTCTATGAAAGTGCTTTCTATCTAACATTCAACAATATTTTGCTCGAGGATATTCGGCATCCAGGGATCAAATCTCCAACCTTCCTATTTTCTGATCTACAACCACCCACATTATTTGGTATAAGGGAATCTAAGGGAACTTAATACGAAAGAGAGACAGGTACACACAAAGTGTATTCTAAAAAAAATAAATGCAACAGAGCCAAGATGTCTAAGAGAAATCAAAACCCAAGGTGGAGGAGATAAATTGAAGGAAAAAAAACCCTACAATATGTTTATACGCACAACATGTCTGCACCAATGTCTACATAAAAATAGAAATTTTACAACAGCACACTATAATAATCTAAAAAGCAATTGAACAATTGACAAACAAACAATTTAATGCAGGTAAGACCAATTTATTTCATAAACATTATTATCTGTTGTTAATCATGACAAATGAAAACACGTAAAGAGCTGGTTGAAAGTGTGGAACTTACATTTGCTATTTTAATTCTCAATAACATTTCACTAACATTTTAAATATGGAGGCCCAAAGAGATGGTACAAAGCTGGAAAAACACAACAAATAAAAAGCAAACATTGTATCAGTGCCCAAAGCAACAATCTAGCACATTCATAAAAATGACAAATGCACTGGAAAACTTAGAAACATCACAGAAGACAATTAGTTGATTGCAGAGTTACATGGTTAAGAACAAATCTCCACAATATCTAGCCAAGTCAAGAAAACTCTCACACAGGTAAGCGTATCAACTTTTCCTGAATGTAAATAGAACAAGAAGACCAGATTTGAGAGAAGAAATTTGACAGTATAAAAAGCCTCCCCAGTTATGAAAAAAGGAGAAGAATTTTGATAAATGAAACCAAGATTAACATAAATGACCTCCTTTCTGTCACACCATAGAGGTCTCCGATGATGACTACATGGTGAAATGATGAAAGGCAAAAAAAAAAAAAGAATAAGAAATGGAGAGGAGAACGAGAGGAGAAAAGTATGGAAAAGAAAAGGAACAGCACATGATTGGCAGCATTCCGCATGTCAAACATGGCAATGTGGTAATGTTATGTCATGGGCATTTACAGTTGCCAGTGCAACCATGTCACTTGTATTTAGCATTTTCAGGTATTGAAACCAAAACCAAAAACAGCGAGACCTACATACAAGCAGGTACTAAAAGGGACAGCAGTAAAGGCATGGCAGAGCATTTTATGGGAGGCAACAAAGCATTTGAACATGCCCATGGGTTCTAGATTTCAGACAGTTCTTCAATACAATTTTTTTTGTTAATGTAACAAAAATTATTCTTATTTCTTAAATGAAGTTAGTTTCTCTGATTACTCGTGATCCTCCAAAAATGGGTCACTGTGTTTGAAATGGCTACACACTTAATTCAGTACTTTTGTTGAAACCCTTGAGTTAAAGCTGAATGTCTGCACTTTAATTACATGTTGATTGTTAAAATCCATTATAGCAATGTACAGGAGCAAAATTACAAAAAAAACAGCAATTATAAATAAATAGATAGGTGTAACTGTCCAAACACGTATGGAACTAACTGTATTGCAGCAGAAGCCTTTCCTTGACTGCAGTAGGTGGGTATCTGTATCAAATCATGCACTTCATTTCAAATATACTTAAAAGCAGAAAACTACAATGGAAGCATGCTGCACTCACTTGTGTTGTCTAAAGCTAGTATTCAATAATGTTCCCATCAGTTTTTGTTGATGCAATTAATGACACCATAGTTGTTATAATACTACACTTAAGCCAGGACTTACATGAAAAGTTAATATTAATTAAAATGTTTTCCAGTATGACTATAACTGTGTAAAAAAAACCTGCTTAGCTAGAAAGTGGTGATTAGTTTTTGCAGGAAGTATAAATAAATGTTTTTAGTGAACACTGGCTGATTTGAAAATGCCAGTCAACCAAGTTATACCAGCCTACACCTACATCACTCCCCTGGTTCAAATTCTTTTTATAAACTTGGTTTAAAGAGGCTGAAATGTGGAGATCATAATTATTTTATTTTATTATTTTGTTATTTTACATATACAGAGACCCAATATGTTGTAATAACTCTTTGTTGCTGTTTATGCCTTCTTGGGATGTTTCACTTGAAGTCTTTTCTTTTTTAAAGAAAAACAATTAAATTCATTTTCTTGGCAATATAAAAAAGGAACAGAATTTTTAAGGCACAAATTTAACCCATGTTAAAATGTCACCTTCAACACCCTTGCAAAGACTTAAGTCTTCATTTGGTCCAAATTGACCTCATAATTATGGGCTTCTGCAGTGCATTAAATCTAAAGATAGGCTACATGGCATAAAAGCATTGCCATTTCCTTTGTTATTACTAATGTGGCCTTTAACTAGCTCAAACATGATGACATGCTATTAGTCTTGAAATGCCATGTATTTTGGGATTTGACATTAACAAAAAAGACAAGGAACAGAAATCACATTACAGCATTATATTAAGAAATCTTCTACAGAAATCCGGGAATCAGACAGGAAATAAGGGACACCTGTTTTCCTACTTAAACGGGATGACTGGTGCCACTAGTTGCTCACAAGACATTGCATATACAAAACTTATGTGGCAATCATTTAATAATAAAGTTTTAATAGGATACACAGCACAACTATATGCACAAGCAACAGGAATTATATGCTACTTGGCCAATATAATTATTGGTAAACACACAGCAAGGTATTAAAAACCTGAAATATAAACTTTTCGTTCTTCTATACAGCCAGTGTGCCGTTATAGTTTTTCTATTGAATTATTTTAGGTCCCAGGCTGTTGAGGATGCCAGCTTGAGTAATGAGACATTGCTTGGACACTTTTCCTTCATTTTTCAAAACATTCAATAGTTAAACAATCTATTAACTGAAAAAAATAACCAAAAAAGAAAGAAGTAAAGAAAAGATGTCTTACAATGTAGGTGATTCAGTGACTCAACACAAAATAATGTAATAATGCGCGTGCTCTGAAAATATTTTTTCTCATTTTATTTTTAAATAGAATGCAATTTTGATTTTATTATTTTCCTCACTCAGGGACATTCAGGACATTTGTCATTCTTCTCTGACATTTTGCAGAACTGAAGCAAATATGCACAACAAACAAGATGACACAATACTAGAAACGTATTTTATGGTATAACGGTTGATGTTCACCATTACTGTTTTGCAATGTCATATTGTATTGAAATTTAAACATTTCTGGGTTAAATAATTCAAAGCTAATGCATCTAAAAATAACACATGCAGTGCTCATCATGACAAACACACACTAGCACTTTCTCTTCACTCCCTCTTTCTCTCTGGTGGGAAAGCAGTTTACCTCTTCAACCCTCATTACCATACCAATAGCAAGTAGACAACTAAAGCTAGTTTGTCAAAGGTATTTTAATTACCAATTAGAAACTTGGCTGCCTCTGGATGAGCTAGTTCAATATCTTTTTTTTCCCACCAACTTTCTTGCTTTCTTGTAATACACACACATAGGTGTATAGCCGGGAGCACAAAGTTCCCTGGTGCCGTAGCCTTGATAAACAATGTCCTATTCAGCTCCATATGAATAATTAAGGGTCGAGTGTTGAGAAGAGGAGACACTTGTTTATTCAGAGAGAATAGTCTTGTCAATGGCTGTATAGCAGGGTTACAGAGATGCCAGAGGAGTTTATGGCCTGCCGTGACATTAGCTAAATGGCACACTTACAAAAAAATTCTAAAAAACCCCACAGAAATTCTGTGCATGGGTACTGCGACACATTAAATAACATTCATAAATGATGAACGAACTGGATAAATAGCGTGGTAAATATAAAATATTGATGTGGATTTGGCAGACAAGGCAGGTTATGTTCTTATTAACTGAAATTCTTTGTGTGTGCACAACTTTTTTAAAACCTATGGATTTTGTTGGTTCAAAGGTGACTCTAGTGAGCAGAAAAAAGAGACCAATATATCTGATAAATAATTCCTTCCAGCAGAAAAAAGCTTTCCTGTAAAATTGCAGTGATAAAACTTGAAGTATTGGAGCTGTGGATGTCAACCTGGCAATTTCCATAAGGGTTATGACTATGAGTAATAATTTGCATCTTATCCATTAGACTTGCTCACAGTTCCTTTTAAATATATAATGCAGAATCTTCGTCCCTTTGTTCTTTTCCTCCTCATACCCTTTGACTTGATCTATCAGCTTATATTGACTGCATAACTTACTTCACCCTGTGGACTTGGTAAGAGAAAGTGCAGATTTGCAAAATCGTGGGCATGTCAGGAAATATACATGTGATGATGTACATTCAGAGGAAATGAATCTCCTTAGAAACAATATCAGAATGAGGCAATGTTTTTCATGTGAAGTTAAACCTTCAGGATTTAGACCTCAGTATTTACATTTCATGTGTTTGGGTTCTTTGTAAAGTTAATGTGAATAAACTCATACAGCACATTTGCTTTTTTGTTTATGCTATAATCTCGTTAATACCCATATGCAAAGGTTGCTACATAGCTTGTAGAAATCACTTAGCAGAACTGTTCCAAAAACACAGCTTTGAGCCTGAGGGGTTATAGTTTCTTTTCGACTAAAATGAAAACGATCAAGGACAACAGTGAGGCACTAGGCACAGCTTAACATAGGCTTATACAGTATAACAGAGTAGGTTTCAAGCACTTCAATTTCTTCTCCGGTTCTTTTTTTCTCTAGAATGAACACTTGTTTTAGCTCTTCTTGTTATTGTATTTAGTGTTTAATGCTACCAGCTGATAGGAAACAGAGTAATAAAGATAGATGTGAGTACACAGCTGGAGCTTGTAGTCAAACCCTGCAGCCAGGGTATATCGTACTGGCAATACAGAGCACCAAATTGCTGAGCCACAGGGGAACTAAGAGTCAAATCTGAAATCTGATGGATAGCTTTTCAAAATGTAAGTCAAAAAAAAAAAAACCTGAAGCAAGAACACAAGTGCCACAGCATGAAGCTTCACTTCACTGGACAATAACAAAAACAACACCATGTTCATGTAATAACTATTTAGAAAGGTGAGAGAAATATCATTAACGGAGCCATATGCTAAGCAGTGATAATAATATCATTATGCTCTTTGAGGCTTTTATTATGAATATGGTAAATGGCCTGTATTTGTATAGTGCTTTAAGGACCCCAAAGCGCTTTACACTACATTCAGTCATTCACCCATTGGTGATGGCAAGCTACATTGTAGCCACAGCTGCCCTGGGGCGCACTGACAGAGGCGAGGCTGCCGGACACTGGCGCCACCGGGCCCTCTGACCACCACCAGTAGGCAAACATGGGGTTAGTATCTTGCCCAAGGATATTTGGCATGTAGACTGGAGGAGCCTGGGATCGAACCATGAACCTTCCGATGAGTAGGTGACCCGCTCTACCACCTGAGCTACAGGCACCCAACATTGTTATTTTAAACTGTGGTTGTCAGATTCAGTTGTAAAAAGTCTTGTACCCCTGTACTAAATTAACAATCCCTTCCCTGTGAGAGAAAAAATATGATTTTTGTGCCCACATATTGGATGTTGTTCAGAGCTCAATCTACAAAAG
Organism: Etia nguti; assembly: GCA_015106755.1. Classification (NCBI taxonomy): domain Eukaryota; kingdom Metazoa; phylum Chordata; class Actinopteri; order Cichliformes; family Cichlidae; genus Etia; species Etia nguti. The sequence goes on along the minus strand of VUQG01044808.1, from coordinate 4,889 downwards.
ACTGCTTGTGATGTAAGGGCTATGATTCATACTTTGTTCAGTCTATTTAATGAGGTTCAATACTTAAAGTTGGATCAATCTAGAAAAGGCAATAAATAAATAAATAAAATTAATTAATTAATACAACATATGAATGTAGACAGCCACCTGCGCTGCTCCTCCACATCGAAAGGAGCCAGTTGAGGTGAATTGGGCATCTGATAAGGATGCCTCCTGGGTGAGGTGTTCCGGGCATGTCCCATCGGGAGGAGGCCTGGGGCAGACCCAGGACACGCTGGAGAGATTATATCTCTTGGTTGAGGTGGAAATTAAGTAACCTGCTGAAGTTGAAACGGAACATCTGAAAGAAAGGTATGTATTGTAAATTAATTTGAATGTGGCATGGGTCTAGGTGCCAGGGTCAGAAGGGAATGTCTACACTGCTTTTTGCTGAAGGCAGACAAAGGCATTTTAGAATGTACAATACTATGAACCTTGAAGCAAGTGGACTGCTAAATGGTAAATGGACTGGTTCTTTCAGAGCATTCAAACCACTTTTACACAACTTGCCTCATTCACACGAGCATGTTTTTTTCTATGCTCTTTCTGTTTAACTTTCACACACATTCATACTCCAATGGATGCATCAGAGAGCAACTTGGGGTTAATATCTTGCCTAAGGATATTTGGCACACAGACTGGAGTAGACAGGAATCGAACTACCAATCTTCTGATTAGTAGGTGAACTGCTCTGAAAATAGGAAAGTGAGACTTCAATTCACAATTGCACACCAAAATTGGAAACAGAAGATTACAAAAATTAACTGGTGTCATGAGTTTTGATTTCTGCTGCAACACTCATTGCTGAATTTGGTATAAACAACAGGAAAGCATGGGCCCATCCTGACCTGTATCAGGCTGCTGGTGGTGTAATGGTATGGGAGATATTTTCTAGAGACACTCCTTACGCTCCTTATTACCAATTGAATATTGTTTAAGCTCCCCTGCCTGCCTCATTATTTTTAGTGGCCATGTCCATGCCTTTATTCAAAGGTGGGAAAAGTATAGACATTCTTAACCTAAGTAGAAGCACAGATACTTGTGTTAAAAATATTCTGGTAAAAGTAGAAGTACTGATTTACCTTCTTTACTCAGTGAAAAAGTATATGCTCTGAACATGATACAAGCTGATATTACATGAGCTATCAAGACCCCTTTATAGTATAAAGCTAGAATTCAGTATGTGAATCTTCTCAGGATCATGAGATTAACTCTGTAAAGCCTGAACCATGAAAATACTGACAGAAAATTAAAATTAAAGAAAGAGAAAAACAAAGAAATTAAATGACTTTGCATACATAAGTTTTAATTTGTACAATTTTTGCTACATTTTGCATTTCCCTGCAGTTTTTTGAATAAAATGTGTTGTGCAATTTATTTAGGTGGCTACAAAAACACACTGACAATGTAGAGGTTTTAAAAATTCACAGAAAAACCCATGTATCAGATGTGATACTCTTGGCATTACGGGGATAAATTTAAATTGATATTCTCTCGGTTTAACCCAACACTGACCATGAACACCAAAGCCACTCTGCACCGGTCCAACAAAGTATTTTACTATAAACATCACCACACTCAGCACAGTTAGCTTTAAATATCCAGTCTATCAGATGGCACTGAACAGTCCTTACTTTCTTACCTTTGAAAAATTAATCTCTCTTCATCCTCTCCTGTCATTTTTAAATCGTGTTTCATCTTTTATTGAAGTTATCTCACATTCTTTTCACTCCTACAGCAGCTGTAACTTTAGCTAGCAGATACATTGTTTGACAAACTGCACAGAAAGAGTTTGTGTGTTTGCAAATATTAATTGCACTGGTAGAAACAACGCATTTGAAATTACTTCTGTAGTGTATATACCAGAGTATTTGTACTTCATTACCATCCACCTTTTCCTCTATGGCCACAATGTGCCAATTTTCTTATGGCTACTTCTAGCAGGTTAACATACCATGTCACAACGCTCATTCAGCTGATTTAATTCTTTGTGACATACATTAAAGCCAGATGTAGGAAGAAAGTTAAAATATTTCTTTATTTCTTTATTTTCTTTATTTCTGTACTTAAGTAGAATTTTTTACTCGCTACATTTTTAAACAAATATCTGTACTGTCTCATACTTACATTTTCAAAACAAACTCATTAATTCTGGTTTAACGCATTTGAGGGAAGATATTTTTTTTACTTTACTGTGTACCTTCAAACATCAAACAGCTTAAACGCATGAAAGGTCTGTTCTTACATTAATCACCAGATGATGTCTCATAAAAACTTGTGACATAGGGTTAACGTGAACCAGTGGTTTTTGTTTTGTTTGGTTTTTTTGGAACAACACTGGAATGAGTACAGATATGCGTCTAGCTACAACTCTGCAAAAGAGGAGCAAGCATAATGGGAGTAACGCTTTTTAAGTGTCAGGTTATTTCAAATGCAACATTTCTGTCAGCTTAAAAACATCAGCAAACACAAACTGTGTGCAGCAGGTCACACAGTGTGTCTGATAGCTAAAGGCACAGCTGCTGTATTTCACAGGGAGAGAAAAGATTGCGAGGTAACAGGAGAGGAAGAAGAGAAGTTATATTAAAGGTAAGGACTGCTCAGTGGTATTTGATCAACTGGAGGTTTCTTACTTTGAGAACACTTTAAACACTTGAAAGCCTGTACTTTTTCACTTATACTCAAGTAAAGAAGTTGAATCAATACATTTACTGGAATATTTTTTTAAATACTAGTATTTGTACTTGTACTAAAGTACAGGATGTCTGTATTTTTGCCACCTCTGATTAAACAATGTGCTAGAAACATTCCTGAGAGATTTTAGTCCATATTAACATGACGACATTACACAGTTGCTACCGATTTGTTGGCTGAACATCCATAGTTTTTTGTTTGCTATTGTTAAGTTCCTGCATCTTTGTTTCTCCATGTCTCTCTTGCTCTCTCCCTCGTTCTCTGCATTTAGTAAGTCTCCTCTCAGTTTTGCTTCCCCTGTTAGATTATGTCCAGCTGTGTTCCCCAGGTGTTTCTTCTCAACCCTGAGTCCCTATTGTGTATATATCTTTCTTTCTATTGTCGTGATCTCCCTCTTTCTGCTGTGTGTTCTGTCACTTTCCAGTGCAGTTGCCCTGTTAACATTTCTGAATGTAGGCTTAGTTCAGTTCTTTTTTTTCTTCAGTTGCCTGCAAGCTTACTAATAAAGCTGTTTCAACCTCTGTCCTGCCTGTGAGTCTACATATTGGGTCCGCTCCTCAGACCACCACACATGATGTACAGGACAACCAGTTTCAAATTATATGGGATTTTTGACATAAAGCATTGTCCTGCATAAAGTGATGGACATGGTCAGCAACAATACTCAGGTAGGCTGTGGTATTTAAATAATGCTCACTTGGTAGTATCCCTGACACCACCACCACTGACACTACCACCATTATCACCAGGTTATTCGGCTGATACAAGCCAATGGATCCATGCAAATTCAGACCATACCAGCCATCATCAGACTAGGTGATATTTCGTCCATTGTCCAGTTTTTGTCAGTCCATTGGAAATTGCAGACTGAATTTGACAGGGGTGGTGCCTGGTGTGGTCTTCTGCTGCTGTAGCCCATTGCCTTTAATGTTTGGCATTTTGTGTGTTCAGAGATGTTCTTTATTGTATAAAGTGGTTCTCATACTTAGGTTATTTGAGTTATTGTTGTCTTCCTATCAACTTGAAGCCGTCTGGCTATTCTCCCCTGGCATCAACAATTCATTTTTTCTTACTGCTCACTGGATATTTTCAAGTATTCAGAGCATTCTCTGTAAACTCTCAGGATGGTTGTGTGGGGAAATCCCAGGAGAGCAGCAGTTTCTGAAATACTCCGAGCAGCCAGGCTGGCAACGACAGGCAAGCTAAATTAAAAGTCACTTAAATCACCTTTCTTGCTCATTCTAATGGTCAGATTAAACTTCAGCGGGTAACGTATGCTATGTCTACCTGCCTACATGCATTGACTTCATACGATATGATTGGCTGATTAAAAAATTATGCTAACAAGCACTTGAAGAGGTGTACCTAACAAAGTGGCCAGTGAGTGCATTTAGAAAGTATATAAAATTGGACAAAGCTTTAGGATCTAAACAGTGATGTCTACACAGAAATGCCGTAAATTGCCATTTTTTTGTACTCTAAGACTATATGGAAATTGCTAGTTTACTATTTTACTGAATGCATCATAATACCAATTTTTAAAATATTGTAGGGACAGCATGTGGTTTGTGACTCAGATATGCAAGAGGTGGTTCAATTCGTTTTTTATATAGTGCCAAATTGCAACAGCAGTCTTCTCAAGGTGCTTTATATTGCAAAGTAAAGCCCTACAATAATAGAGAGAAAACCTGTCACAATTATAATAATAGAATATATATTAAAATTATTGTACAGAATGGTGCACGTCAGTTAGTGCTGGGTTGTGCTGTAAGAGCTAGTAAGTAAGTAAGTAAAGTTTATTTATTAAGCGCTTTTCATAGACAGGTAGTCACAAAGCGCTGTATACAAAGATTAAAATAAACAGTATGATAAATAACAAAATGCACAATATACACAATATAGAGGTTAAATGTAAATTAAAAATGAAAAGATGTAAAAAGCATTGTTCAACAGAGGGCTTGTTTAAACAGTAAAGTTTTTAACTGCTTTTTAAAGGATTCCACAGAGTCAACCAAATGTAGTTGTAGAGGTAAACTATTCCACAGCCTTGGTGCCACAGACTGAAAGGCTCTGTCCCCTTTCATCTTCAGTCGTGTTCGGGCAGCAACCAACAAACTCTGAGTCTGTGAGCGAAGACGGCGAGCAGCAGTGTATTT
>VUQG01044807.1:0-24884 GCA_015106755.1 Etia nguti | reverse complement strand
GACGGGAATCCCCCCCGCCCCCCCCCCCCCACACACACACACACAAATGTTTGCTATGCTAATTTAAGAGCTGTTACAACAGACCGGTCAGTTTTGACTTGGAACACTAAAGTAAGGGGTGGGGGTGCACAAAACTGGAGGGATAAATACTTGACTCTATTTGAAAGAACTTTCTTGCTGTTTTAACCCCGCATGGCACACAGAAAAAACACTACCAAAAAAGTTATTAGAATAATAATGACCTGCTGGATGTTTTCATTGTTATTCTATAACTGGAAAAACTGTGAGAGAGGAGTTGACCTCTTTCTTGGCTCACAGAAAATGGAGGTAATGATAATTGAATATTTAAACAGGAAGTTGAATAATAGCAGCTATAGAACACCATAAACTGGCAAACTGAGGGCAGGGAAAGAATAACAAAGACTTCTAAAAAAGCAAACATGCCTGCCAACTGTACTTATTTCACTTATAGTTCTGTTACTCCACAAAGTTGTATCTATGCATTGCTCCCTAGAGAACTGTCTTTTCCTGCTGCCTTGTAAATTGAATGGTGGAATCTAATAATAGATATATGCAGTGTGAAACATAATTTTGGTTTGTACTCTGAACCAAGTTTAGGTCTTTAATGGCTGACGTAAACTTAAGAAAAGTTAAGGCTTACTAGCTGTTTCTTCATTACTGGCTATGGTGCATATATTTAGCTACATGATGGGATTATACTATATAATGGAGAGCTCCCCTCATATTTAAGAGTTCAGCTTAAGTTCCTTTTGTTGTCTTTTTTTAGAGCTTTCCATCTGGTTATACTTTTTTAAAATCATATTTTCCTGTCTATTGAGAAAAGAAGCAATGTTATATGTTACTTATGAGATCAACTACTGAACTTGTATGTTTATATATATAACTCCACGAAACCAGAGCTTATGCCATCTGCCAATTCAAATTAAATAATATATAAAAAAAACAAAGAAAGAAAAAGACAACTAAGTGCGTCTGTATATGCTACAAAGTAACTTTAATGGGCATTAACGGGTTAGCAAGGTATTTGAAGATTAAAGCCAGAGTTTTCAGTGTCACAAAGGTCCCTCAACCTGGTTAGATCTCCTGGTTACCTTCTCTACAAAACTTAAGACTTTTAGTTTAAAATGAATTATAAACATAAATCTATAAATCTACTCATTCTTCCATTTTGTACCACTTTCCAGAGCTTGGGCTATCTCTGATTGAGGCTGTAGGTTTTGTTGCACCAGCTAATGGAAAAAAGCCTGACTGTCAAACTTTTCAGACCCAATTTTTAAGGGTGTTTTACAAGTGCTGCTTTTCTATAATATAATCACAAATCCTTTTATCTGGTCAGTCTCATCACAACAACAAAATACTCTATTTGTTAGCCCACAGCAGTGCTCATAGAATTGTTTATTTAAAAATATGTCAGAAACAGATGCATAACATCCTCTTCCTTGCATTTACTGCTGCTACTTTTATGTAACTGAAAGTGGCAGCTATTTTTTTCTATTTTGTGGCTCAGCAGGTCGTAGGCTGACAAAGCCTAACGTGTTTTGATTGAGCTCAGTGGGGGGATTTCGCATGTGGAAACATTTGAATTCATTTCTTTTCACAACTGGCTACATCACAATGTCTGGATCTGATGACACATCTAATTGTGTCAAAGTATGCAAATGCTTTTTCATTACAGACTGTCTTTTGTTAAACTTGTTTAATTAATGATTTAGCTTGGTGGATAAATATATTTATGCTTAGCACACATCCAAAGGCGTGTGCTGCCAGTCAATCCAGGAACTCTTTTCTTTGTCTTGCTTTACTTACTCCAACATCAGCAATCAGGTAAAGCATCCAAGAGGAGGCTCTCAACTGAGTAAGTCAACACAGGGTTCACCCTTCTAGCTATGAATGTAGTACAGGTAGCTTGTGACCATTTACATACTACATCTTAGTAATAACACCACGTGAAAACGTGATTTAAGCACTATGACTGGAAAAGTGCTTTAAACCCAGGTAAAAAAATCTGATTAAAATACAGACTGTTGGTTATTGTCACAGCTTTGCTATTAAAAAACAGGAAGATCTGGCTACAAGAACAATTTCATATTTGTGTATGTTTTTTCTGCAGTGTGCAAAACCATTCCAGACCTATTTTTTTTCACTTACAAGTCACCAGTCAGACGTAAGCCACTGATCTTTGGTGATACGTTGTACTCATTTCCTTGACTTACACTGAAAAAATGTTCAGGTGACGTTTGGGTAGATTTCAACAAAATCAGCCTGGAAACTCTGTTCCCCTGGTAACTTGAGGCACTAAGTAGCATTATCAGAGTGAAGAAGGGCTTCATGAGCAACAAATCATAGCTAAACCGAAGGTTTCTAAGAGAACACAGCTTGGCACTTGGAACTCGCACTGAAAGAATGATTGTGCAGTAAACGTAGCACTTAACTGCAGATACGGAATTTACTAAATAAAGATCAATCAGCAAGTGTAGTAGTACTATGTCCAAGCCACTTTTTAAGGGGGAATCATACCAGACACATACCACTGCATCACACAGTGGAAGAAGGAAGAAAAGTCTACAAACTGATGAGGGACTCACAGAAACAGCGGGGTACATTCTTTTTCTGAGAGAAGATGAGCAAAGTCGAAGTTTTCAAAATGTATTAAACGGTTGAAATTTTAAATTACACATTAGACCTCTCTCTGTTGAGCTGTCCAGACAGACAAAGGGTACCACTCACTAGTGAATAAAATGTTTGTCATAACATATACAAACATGATATGAATTTGGTTGGTTAAAAAGTTGGGAAGGAGCCGCAGTTTAAACTTTCCCTGTTTGGCACTTGGTCTGGTTTTTGGCTCATCTTAGAATTCCACTCCATTTGGGAATCTTCTCCCAGTGAAGAGAAAAAAGTGAATAAATTACCTACACACGCGTCAGAATCTAGGCCCTGTCCAGTAATTTTTCCCTAGCCTTGTGTTGCATGGGTGTGGCGTTTTCATTTGACACTCTACTTTATATTATCCTGCAAAACATAACATGTAGTAAAAGATAAAACATTAATGAGGTATTCCCAAAAGAGCAGACGGGTAAAGTCTACGCCTGTTTTGTTACATTGAAGTTGGACACAGGTACTGGACCGCACCCTGACAAAGAAGAAGTAGCATGTATGATAATATGGTGATTATTATAATATGGTGACTTTGATAGTGTGGAAAACGTGAAAAAAACCCCAAACGTATTTATTACTCTTGAAAATATAAAGGCAATCTTAATTTGTAAATATATTTGATATGTATTGTTTTCTTATAAGTTTGATTTCTTTTGAGATATTTCTTTATTGTTAATGTTTGAATAAACATGAAACTCGAGTGCTGCTCTCAAGTGATTATGGTGTAAGGGAGCAGACTAAATACTGACATTTTTTAGTGATTCTGTTTTTTACTTTGTTAAACAAACCTTATCATTTCAAATAATTATGTAATAAATAAATACCTCACCCCCACTGGGTCACAGCAGATTGCTGCCACCAGAAATGGGCAGTAACGTGTTACGTAATGCGTTACTGTAATCCGATTACTTTTTTCAAGTAACCAGTAAGGGATTACTATTGCAAAACAGTAATTAGATTACTGTTGCTTTCCCATAAGCACGCTGCATGACTGCGTTACTAAACCGTCGTGATTTTGTTTGTGAGAGTGTCTCATGACAATGACGTAAGCACGTCCATGGCAGACGTGTGTAGATCAACAATGGATAACATGGAGTGTGGGAGAGAGTACGACCATGCAGTGTTTAAAGCTTGGACGTACTTACATTACTTTAAGTAAGTGACAAAAACATTAGCGTCTGCTGTACACTCTGCGTGGGAAGAAAACTTCTTTCTACAGCAAAAAATTAAACTTCAAATTTGAGCAAGCAGAGTGAGAGTGAGCGTAAACACAAAACATTATTTTATTTTATATGTTGGAATATGCAAAAAATAGGTTTAAATGTTAAAGAATTTCTTCAAGTCAAAGACAGTGGCATATAATGCTTGATGCAATGTGCATAAAATTGAAAGATTAAAACTCAAAACAATTTTAACAAAGAGGCTTTCCATTTGATTACATTTTATATGATGGATTATGCAGAAAAAATAGAATTGGGCTGAAAGGTCTATTGCTTTATTACGTATTCAGGTTCTGTATCATGTTTTTAAAAAGTAACTAAGTAACTAATTACTTTTGAAAATAAGTAATCAGTAAAGTAACGGGATTACTTCTTTGGAGAAGTAATCAGTAATTAGTAACTTATTACTTTTTTCAAGTAACTTGACCAACACTGTACAGTAGTACATTATTAAAAATGCCGTATGAATATGTGCAATTTGCTCAGTAAGTAAAGGTTAAGTTCAGGCTACTTAAAGCCAGTAAGGAAAGCCATCCAAAAAGAAGACCGTGTACATTTAGTAGACATGGGAGAATCTGATGGATTATAACTCTGCATAGGATGGTTTGAGGGTTTTTGTTTTGATTTGTTTTGTTTTAGCTCTTGTGGTGTTTGAGAGTCTGACAGAAGTCACATATACTTAAGTCAAATTTAAAATTTCTAACAAGACCAACTAGTATAGATAGGTGTCCTGTTTTAAGATTATATACTAAGACATATAGAACAATAACATTTATATAAAATTGTTTGCATTCAACCAGAGGGGAAAAGAAATCTTTAATATCGAACATAATTCATTCTGGAACAGGTTAGGTCTGCAGCGTAACCATGGCAACGTACTCTCCAAAAGAACTGAGCCACCTTTGTAACACTGAAAACTAGTGGTGTGCGATACTGCAAATTTTGGTATCGATCTGATACCAAGTAAATTGAGAGCAGTATTACTGATACCAATACTGATACAGATGCTTTTACCTAAAGGAAGCTTATGTAGGGGAGTGCAGTGTGTGAATGATTGTACATTTGCTAAATTCTGAACACATTTTAATGAACAGCAAGACAACAGTGTTGTGGTTTTAACTGCAACAATATTTAATTAACAAAGCTTAGCTTAATGCAGTTTTCTTAAATATTGATCCTGTGTGTTTTTAGGAGAGCTGGAATGTAAATGTGCCTGTCTTTAAAGGACTTTGGGTCAGCTTCTGTTGTTTAAATGTCCTATAGGCTATAAAGAATTGACGTGAGGATATTTTTCCATTTAAAAAAATAAATAAAATTAATTTAACACAGTTCTGTGGAATACAGTGGGTTTAGGTTAATTGGTGGTTCCAGATTGCCCATAGGGTTTTTTTGTTTTGTTTGTTTGTTTGTTTGTTTTAATGGGGAGGTTATGTCATTTCTGCCATTTTAACGGGAGTGGAGTGGGGATGAACTGGATTTTCAAGCCAGACTCTCGTACTCATGTTAGAAACTGCAGTTTTTTGCACCTTGCCTTAGTTTCATTTTCCAACCTCAGAGTTGGCTGCTTGTCTTTTTCAGCTTTTCACATAAACTTGAGAAACACTAAAATGTACTGAGTTGCTTAGAAAAATTCATGTTAAAGCTTTTTTGTTGTTGTTTTTAAATTACACTCAAAAGCACCAAACAGACATTAAACAGAGACTGAGAAAAAGAGGGGGTTTCATCCTCTATAACCTAAAAGTAGTCCCATATTTAAGAAAAACAAAAACATTTAACAGTGAAACTGAAGAACTGCGCAGGTTATTAAACTGCTAGTTGAGCCTTTTGGATACTGAAAGAATAATGAAAGAAGAGAGGGGAAATCGGTTACAGCCTCATTTAAGTACTCATTGTCTTACTTTATTTTTATCTGTTTTTTTTTTTCCTTTATCTACTCTAAATTATACATCTTTAAATGTTGACTTTAATGAGACTGATAAACTGTCTTTAACGACATGTGATAACAGAAAAAAAACATGTTAAATACTGTAATTTTCTTTCTTTTTACAATGAGAATTTCTAGCTTTTTCTATTTTTTTTTTTTATAATTTCAGGAATACTGCAATTAAACAAAGCTTCACAGCTGGCAGGTTCATCATATTGAATTATTTTTCAAAGACCCCTGTGCAGTGAGCTTCAAAGTAAGCTGCAGACCTTAAGGTTCTTCCTTCACACGAGGCTAATTTCCATATGTTCGCTCTCTGAAGTAAAGCAGTGGACATACTACGCTGTTATTACAGGATTGTCACACAGTTTATGAAGCTCCAACTCTTTTCTTTTTTTTCCCATCTTAATGGCTCAATTACACAAGAAAAGCATTCCTAATTATTATTCACATTTTTTTTTATTTTGACAATTTATTATATCTATGCTATTATTGATAAGCCTTAAATTAAATAAGTAATATAACAGAAAGATGTTTGGTTATGCTTAAGGAGCAGTGAGTTTCAGTGTGTGTGCTCTTTTTTCCAGTTCTTCCAGACAGCCTAAAAGTCTTTCTGTTTCACACTTTCATTCTTTCACAGTTCAGGAAGGCATATTAAAACCATGACATAAGTTCTGTAGGGAAAATTTTCTTGTTTGGGCAAGCCACAAAGTGGAATGGTGGTTCCCAACTGATTATGCATTTATACCCATTTTTCTTTTTACAGTTTGATCTTTTCTAAACCTTAATTCGGGGATGGGGTGGTGGGGTGGTGTGGGGGTGATCTGCCAGTAAGACAGAAATACAATATTCGTCACGTACCATTTGCATTTCTCTGTCAGAATAAATACAGAGTGCAGTATGGATCTACTTCCACATTCCCATCAGTCTGACTAAGGCAAAATAAAGAGAACCAAAGTGGGAATGGCATAGGAAAAGCAGCATTAAAATAAAATTAACATTTAAAATGTCACTGAATTCTCAGTTGTGATATTAATTGTATATAAATAATACTTGAATAATTAAAATGAGAGATGAATTGCTGCAGTTTACATGCATCTACACTGGAGGCAAATGATGCTTTACCATTATTTCCTGGGTGCTTGTTTTGAATAATATATCTATTAACATCTCTGAATGTATTCTATGTATGTAGTCAATCATTATACTTGACAAGTCACAAAAATGTTGCTGTTGTTGTTGTTGTCATATCATTAAAAATGTTTACTCCTTTTCCTAAAGAGAATAAAATAAAAGCAAACATTTTGCCACTTGGTTAAAAGATTGTGGTCTGATTGAATACACAGTAACTCCTGTGGTGTGCTCCCCACCAGGCCCAAGCACTCATAGCATAGAGTACAGCCAGTGTTTGTGTGTCAACACAATCAAATTAGGAAATCAATGTAGTAATATATGAACATATTGCCTAGAGACAGGCTTGCACCTTGAGTCAAGTGTGGGACATTGACTTTTGCCTTAAGGCACAAAACCTATGAAATTAAAAAAAAAAAAAAAAACTCTTGGGATGAATCTCTTAAAAGCAGATGAGTAAATAAAGAAAGTGTTCTTCATTTTCCTGAATACAATATATTAAAAATGTTGAAAATTTTTATTAAGAAAATACAGCACATGTTTTACAGAAGTATTGCACCCTCCCAGCATTCGGTAAAACCTGTCTGACACAGGATGTGCTCCATCATGTCTTATCTTGGACACCTGTAGCATTTGCAATGTTTATACCGTAACTTACCCATCAACATTCAAGTGGAATAATGCTTTGGCAGTAGTAACAGCACCTTGGTGTGTGTATACACTTGCAGCAATACATTTTATACATTTGTGACATTTTGAAACAACAAAAAGGTACACATCCCCAAACACATTCTGACAGTGAATTTGTTAGGAAGTTCAAGTAGAAGAAAGACACAAAAGCAGCTTGACAATTGTATTTCCAAATTATACACAGATTGCCAATATATGGCATCCATCAGTGCACCTATAAACCAGTAAAGACGTAAACTCTGTTTGCCAAAACATTTTCTTAACACAGCAAAGTGCAAAGCTACATGTATAAACATTACCCATCACATGTGCATTAGTAATTATTGACCTGTGTAGAGTGTGCGTAAGACACTTGTCACTACTTGCTCTTGTGTATAAAATTTCCCACTCTTTGAAAGAATTTCTCCAGCTTGTTTTCATGATGTCCACGGGCAGCCTGAGTGCTGTTGAGTTCAATAGCTGCCTCGCCTTTTGGAAGGCTTTTGGACTTCTCCTGGGATTGTTTGATTCTGAAGCTGTGTGGAGTACGTAGAGAGGTTTTCTTTTCCAATGAGCAGAAAGGCTCAAATCTGCTCGATAGGCGATTCTCACCTCCTCGGTCTTTGTTCCAGCTGCTTGAGTGAAATCCAGCCCTCGTGTTTTTGTCAAAAATGCTGGGTTTCTTCTGTGTGGTGGTTTTGGAGGGAGCGCTCTGCGAAGGTTGTTGTTCTTTCTCGGTTTGGAATCGCGATTTAGAAGATTTTAGGTCCTCCACGTTTTTCCTCTGGCGCTCTGAGGAGGACTTGAGAGAAATGCTTCTGCTTGGGAGATGTTTTTGTTCTATAACTGACGTTTTCTCCTCATCCTCAGCAGTTATAGTGTCCGAGCTGTCCGCTGACGTGAGACTTGGTGTTTTGGAGTTCATAATTGAATTCTGTTTTTTCTCTGGTATGTTCAGCAAAGATGTGACTTTCTTAGTGCCCGTGCGGTTAGATTTATCAGTCAAATCCTTGTTTTTTACATCCAGGGCTGCTGCTGACAAAGTCCTGGCCGGTGGCTCCTGCCAAACGGGGCCACTGGGACTCTTTGTGCTTGTCATGCTCTTGACATCATAATGGGAGACAGATCTCTTATCTTCATTTAGATTTGACCCATGTCCTCCATTCAGTGCATTTATTGCTGCTTCACTTTGGTCTTCTTGCATCCTTACAAAAGCACTGTACATGTGATTTGATGATTCGTGTGTGCTTGATCTTGGATCTGCCACACTGTGCCTTTTGACCCAGTTGTCACTGAAAATGTTAGGGTTGGTGATTATTTGCCTGTCTTTAGCTCGACTCAGGTTGGCATATGAATGGTAAGGGTCTCTACCTGCATCGTAGCCTGCTCCTGCTGGAGTCCATTGCATGGATGAGTAGTGTAAATGATTGTTTTTTGTGGGGCTAAGACTAGTACAAGTATGGAGATATCTGTTTGGCTCCATTTGTTCTTGTATGGTTGGCCTGAGAGCAAGAGAGGACCTCATCCCTCCCTGCATGAAGGGGCTAGATTTGTCCAGTTGTTCAAACTTGTCTAAATAGTCGCAAGAGTCCCCAAATGGGACATCAGGATTATTAAGATATGACTCGATCCTCAATGTACGCATATAGGACTTGGACGTATTCTCCAGTGTTGGCATGTTCTGCTGCCTGGATAGAACTCTTTTGTCATTTCCGTTGTAAGACTGCAAATTGTGACTTCTCTGTATCTGTGGCACTTGTAAATAATTATCCATAGCATAGTTGTTTGCTCCATCTCTAGAGATATTCCAGTTGCTCCCTCTGGGCCTGATGTTCTGTGGGATGGATCCGTGTCCGTCTTGTCTCTCTCCAGCATAGCTGTGCCTTTTGAAGAAGTTCATCTCCTCCACAGATTGAAATTCCTGAACACCAATGCCATTTTCCCTCAAGGGTCTAAGTTTGTAATCTTCCTCTTCAAACAGCCTCTCTTCATAATCTCTTGGACCAAGGTTCCTCTCACAAGTCTTCCGATAGACTGTGTCCAGACTGTGCCTCAACAAGTCCCTCCGCTGAAGATTTGGAGCAGAATGACAGTTTGGTAAAATCTTTTGCCCAAGTGACCCGTTTCGTTGAAGCAAACCCTCTGGAGGACACAGTTCGGGTGGCACAGTCGATCGGGCGTAGAGGGTTCGAAACTCCTCATCGTAGGACTTCACCAGATGTCCTGTGATGATCTGAACCATGCTCAGATTGATCTTCTCAAATGACCAGCTGAAACTGTAAACAAACAGGAAAATACTTGTATAAAAGATGTATTGTGATGTGTTTCCCTTGGTTTACAGCTTAGATTTGTTATCCATGCAGAAAAAAAATGAAAGTCACAAACTGAAAGGCTTTCACTTTAAATGAAAACCTTTCACTTAAAGGTTTGCACTTACACACTCTAAGTGAAAAACCACTAGTACAATACATTTATAACACCTGGTATACTGAAACTTTTTTTATCACTTTAAGTGCAGTCACATTTTCTAGAAGCTTTTCACATTAGTAAACAGCAAAAAGCTGAAACAAAAAATAAATACTAACTGTGACAGAAATTTTGCAAAGAGCCTGAACAAATGTAGTGCTGAAAGCTTTTTGTATGCACCTCACTGGTCTCAACCACAGCTCCGGTTGTATTGCAGTTTTGTTTACCTGTATGAGCCGTAAATTGCTGTGTGACAGTCAGCTAAAAGAAACTTCTGCTCCATTGCACCATGAAATTTAGCTCCTGATCGACAGCGGTAATCCTGACCTTTCACGGTGCGTACCCTCATGTTCTGCAATCAAAGCAGTGAAAGGAGAGTGTCAGAACATATGTATGACTGTCAGATTTTACAAGTGGTAATAATATGTCAAAGAGGAAATAAACATGTAATAAAGGCATGGGCGTTGTACAGAATCATTCCGATATTTTGTCGAATCCTCGAGTTGTTGTTGTTGCTGTTGGCATGTAATTTCCATTCAAAAGGAACTTTGTAGGTGTGTTTGAGTCTTTGTAATCTCTCACCAGTAATTACAACTCCACCCAAAAACAGGAGTAACCAGATTTACTAATAATGTAACACTTTAGAGTTTAAGTCCATTTAAAGAAAAAAAAATATGGTCATTTATCACTTTGTATATGCCAATAAAAACAATTATTTGAACTATGTTCTTAATTACTGTCAACTTTAAAAACATTTTAAGCCTGGGAAGATTATATTTGCATGTAAGAATGCATGCATAGCCAAAACATCAAATAAATGCTTTACATCCTAAACTTACTCTAAGTTGTTGGAGTTTCAGATCTTGATTTTCAGCCATTGTCAGGAAACTTTTCAAATGGTAATCATCCAAAAGCACATAAACCGGGACTCCCCGTATTGAAGCATCGACAGCTTCTTTGAATATATCCACATCAGTGAACACGTCCATCACAATGGCAATGACCTGCAAGGACAAATCAACAGTGAATAGTAAATCAATCTGACATCTGCAAGCTCATAAATGATAAATTGCCGTAAATTAGACGCTGACTAATCATTTATGAAGGAAGTCTCCAACATGATTCCATGCTGATACAGAGGGAAGAAAAAAAGACAGGATAAACGCCTACGTATGTGTATCTATAATCAATACATTTAAATGGCCAATGAACTGGTACTTGTATAGCGATTTTCTAGTCTAACCGAGCACTCAAAGCACTTTTTACCACAAGCCTTGTTTACCCAATCACATGCACATTCATACAGGCACTTTTTCTATACCTAAGCACTTTGTCTAACAGTCATGCACGCACTCACACTCCAATGGATGCATCAGGCGCAACTTGGGATTCAGTATCCCCTGAGCCACAGCTGTCCGTTTATCTCAAATCCATTTCAGTCACTTCTGGAACATTTTTGTGAGTGGGAACAAACTAGAGCCCTTTCGCTTCGTTCTTTGATTTCACTTCAGGTTCAGTGAGGCTACATAAAAGGTTCCTAATGATAATGCAGACGGTGAAAATCCTGGACACTTTGAACACAGCACTATCACACTGTGTAGCATGTAATGAAACTATGTGTGACTATACTGAGTGTTACCTTAATCCATGTTGTGCCTGGACTGTGTGTGATCTCCACTGCACGTTCAAATACGCACTATTTAAAAACTAAAAGCTGCTGTCTGGACAGGCATGAGACAGTGCAGCTGCTGTGTTTCATTAAAGATTTATTCCAATTTCGTTTTCTTTACACTTCACGAGCATGAGAACTGAGGGAATGGTTTCTTTAGTGCTTTGTGAGCTTTAGGAAACAGTCTGGTGCACTTATGTTGATACTTTCCTTGCATTTTCTGGTGAACATGCTGCATTAATTAACAGCCAGCTCAGCAAAAAGCAAGAGTTTCAAAAAAAAGCAATGGTCCACTATGCACAATTTTGAGAAGCAAAACTAGTTAATGACGATTTCTGACACAGGCTGTGTACGGAGGTGTAAACTGCCTCTTATAATGCACTAATGGAAATTACTATAAGAATAGCTCACACACTCATTTCTCATGATGGTGAGTTGCAGAACCAGAGTTTGGCCCCAGCAGACACTCCTTTTCCCTGAAGGAGAAAGGTGCTTCTGACATACTTGTGTGATCAATGCGTGCCCGCATGTCTCAGTCTATTGTTGCAGGTAGCTCTGATTACCTGTCTTGCATCCTGAATGTGCTTCCGGATGACTTCTTTAATTGTTGGGCTGTTTAGTCTCGGTGGATGAAAGAGCAGATCTATGTTAGTCTGTAACATTTCATGCAAAACCTCCGGCCACCCTAAGTCCAGATTTGGCGTTTCCACGTCTGAGTGCATGGGCCAGTATGTCCCAGAGGATGATTTGGTATCCGAGGGATCATTGGTTTCCTCTGTCTGGGTTTGAGGTGGGAGCTGCTCTGCATTTCCAGTGATGAAGAGGAGCTCATCCTCAGAGAGAAAGCTCCCGAGCCGTTCTCCTTTTAGGAATTCCTGGTAACTGTCTCTGCCGCCATTCACCAGGCGATCAATTGCCAGCCGATACGACTCCTTATAGTGAGGCTGAATGAAATCCTCTGATTTAAATTCACCTCGCAAGGAGGACAACAGGGAAAACTCTGAAGACTCCATTGCTCCAGATTTTTTCAGTAGGACCTGTAATAGAAAATGAAAATCAATGACATAATGTTAGAGGATCAGAGAGCAAACAGTGTAACAGGGTGGAACCTGTTGACTCATGGCAACCTTAATGAGGAAAGGTAAACTGTAATGCAGTACGCGGAAAGTTGTTAGTATTAAACTATACTACAGTTTGCAAGGAAAGGTCAAAGAGTACATTATAGGCAGTGTTCTTATATTTTTAAAACAGTAAATTATTTAATGTTCTATATAGTTTATGAGGTGATGAAGATATTAAAAGACATGTTTAAAGATTTATTTCAGGCATTTGCCAGACCCTATTACATAACTTATTATACAGAGTAGACAGGAAAGCAGACTCTAACCTGAGCCTCTGATGGAGACCTCAGCATATGGATCGCCTTCTCAACCACGTGAGCTATAGTCCTGGTCAACACATGTTTTGTTTTAATGGCATGTGCAGGCCTTCTTCTTCCTCATCGGTGAAAGTATTTCAGTTTGCCTCAACAACATATAATCAGATTTTTACGAAACCTGAAAGCCTTCCAAATACACATCAACGGATTTCCACTGCCCAGTTGAAATGTAAATAAAACCAACCTGTTTTCAATTCTGTCACTTTTATCAACGTGAAGACCCAGCGTGGTTGGATGGTTAGAAAGGTGTAGTTATTTGTCACCTGACATTAAGGTGAGCTTACCACTAGAAAAAGAATTTGGGGGCTCTACGAAGAGCTGGTTACTGAATAGCTAACCAGCATTTCCTCAGTAACACTCAATAATAAGATATGATAAGTTACTTGAGAAGAGGTTGGTAAATGTCTCAGGCTTCAGCTTGCCCATGTTATATAAATAACACAAAATAAAACTGCTAAACCAGGAACTACTTGATAACTCACTGTCAGTAGATTTATAATTTAAGTGGTTTTTAATGTACTCTGGTAAATCAGGTCTCTGTTTTACACTTATTTTGTTTTTGAAAGCTGTTTTGAAATACTGAACACCATACCTGCTCCTTCCATGTTTAAATGTGAACCACTTCAAACTGGGGTGCCCTTTTGCACCTTTAGAGTTTAGATTGACTTGGCTAAATGGAGAAGTAGACAGCTTAAAGCCATTGCCACTGTTAATATCAGTACTGGACAACAGGAAATAAAAAAAAAACTGTAGCCTTTAAAGTCCATGGTTTTCATTAAGTCGGGTGATCCAGGTGTTTCCCTGTTATATATGACATTATAAATCCAATCAAGTCTCACCAGATTAATGCAAACACGTGCCGGCTGAACAAACGCGTGTTAAACATTCAAGCTTTTCACTCTAGTTGACATTAATATTAGCTAAGTGTAGAGAGCGTAGAATCAAATTTGCACTCGCCCTTTTCTCTTTTACTTTCCTCTGCGGGAAAGTGTGAGTGGAAATTTTACTTTCACCGCCTACTTTGTTGCAGAGCATGAACCATTGTCAACATACAGATCACCTTAAGTACAGCTGTCTCTTATACCTGTTTTCAGGTACCTTTTCAGCTTTCTTGTACATTCTGATTTTATACATGCTCAGTTATTTACATTTTGAGTTGGATCTCAGTTATCAAAGCTCCTTCAAGTGCCCGGCTCAGTTGTGCTGCTGTTATAGTAAACAGAAATGTCAAAAGGCTCAGCAGCAGTTATCGCAACGCATTTAATCATAGGACACACACCTAGTAACAACGGCTTGTTTTTTCTGTTTACATTTAATCACAAACTTCCCAGTGTTCATTCATTTGAAAGTGAGGCATTTGATATTCTTACAGCCGCTCGCTGAATGCCTCTCAGCGGCTTCAAAAGCTCAGTGAGCTAGTCACAACAATGTTATCTTATACTCAATAATAGTGACTTACATTTAGATTCCTGACTCTGTGAAAATCCTCTTGACTTCTCCCAGAATATCCCACTTACATTTACATAATTTAAACTTGTGTTCAATGTTTAGAGACTCATGTGTGCCAACTGAAAAAGACAAAGAAGCAGAGGTGTCTCAACATGATAAGCAGTCTGCAGGTTGAGGGTGTGGATTCCAGTTTTGACATGCAAATTATCAGACTCGAAACTTGCTCTCAGGCAGCCATAAACCTGTTTAAGACCTAAAGCCACTCCCCTTCTCTCTTTGGGTACAAAGTTCAGAATGACGAAAATCGAGCATATTGATGGACATAAAGAGGCTTTGTTAATACATCAGGAATAGTGGCACCGCACTCCTCAAAGACAATACATTTGAATTTTACAGTGTGACTATATTCATTGCTATGTACGGCCAGGAATATGGGTTTAAAACACCAATTCAAATAAAACATTTGCAGTGTCTTATCACAGATGACTCCTACAAACCCATGTGAACTTAAACCAGAATGATTACTCACATTTATCTCAACCCCTGTGGCTGAAATGTCAGGGTGGAGCTACCCAAACTTATTTTGCTGACACATGTCATATTCCTTGTCCTTGTCGGTCAGCATTCAATTGGTAATGAAAAAGGGCCTATTAGGTAACAAAACTGCAATCACTAAAGTGTTTTACCTGACGCAAACAAGTCTAAAGGACAACAACACAAACAGGCAGTTTACCTTTGTTCAAGGGCTGGATGACTGCGAAATAATGTGTCTAACATAAACAAGACATCCATAAAAGATGTTTGTTGCACTTCCAAACATTTACATTTACAAAACCCAAGTGTGTGTCAGACTGAGATAAATTGATTCCCTGTTGCACGTCTGTTTACAGTATACAGTGTTATCATGGATTAGAGACGACCTGAATTTCAGTTTAATTACTTTATTTGCTGACTATTAAACTTAAATGATCAAGCGTGACAAGAAAAGTGTTTTAACCTCCCTGTCGAGGTGGATCTAAATGCCATTAGCCTCAAAGCTTTTTTTTAGGCCAGTTCAGGGTTATATATCATGCAGAGGACTTTAACAACAATTGATTAACTAACACCACAGGACACCCGCTGAAATAACCATTAAGCCTGTGCCTAGAGAAACAGACTCCCCTCCAGTCCGCTCCCTGTAGCCTCAGTTTGAAAAGATGTCTGTTTAATCCCTGGGAAAGTTAAAAAAACGAAACAAAAACAGTCTGACATTTTGGGAGGTATCCATTTAGCCGATAGTCACAAAAGATAGCTTGAATTATCCTTGAAATAGCACGAAGGCTGGAAATGGGAGAAAATAGCTGAGCCAAAGATGACCTGCCTACCAGCACCCCTAAAACCT
This sequence comes from Etia nguti, assembly GCA_015106755.1. Lineage (NCBI taxonomy): Eukaryota > Metazoa > Chordata > Actinopteri > Cichliformes > Cichlidae > Etia > Etia nguti. The sequence continues at coordinate 8,858 of VUQG01044807.1, read as the reverse complement.
ATCAGCATCCTAAATGGATTTTTTTTTCCTCTTAGATGAAAATTATAAACCACAAACACAATTACTGGTCAAGCAGAGTGAAATGATTTAAGTGACTGCTTATTCTGTTTTCAATTAACTTTCAATTAACTTTCACAGTGTGCTAAAGCACTGTCAGTAACAACTAGTTAAGACTACTAATGGGTTATCAGTTTGCCTAGTTCTTTTTCTTCTGTGCGTCACATTCTTTTAATCAATAAATAAATTCTGTCTGAAGCAACCTGTTCCTAATAATATGACCAAGATATGAAAATCAAGTTCTTTTATATATATATGTGACTCGCTGAGCTAACGCTGAGAATTTAAAGCAATAATACGATGATTATTTAAAAGGGACTTGATTATAAAAGCTCCTGTCTCATTACATTACTTGTCATGCCGTAAAGTTTCCAAATTACTGGTCTCTGGTCAAAGATTCATGGGAATGCGTGCTCATGGAAAAATGACATTGCTACATACAGTGTAGACACTCTGCTCCTGGATCAGGGCTCACACACTTCAGGTAGTTCCCCAGTATTTTGCTTGAAAAGTAAAACCACAACGAACAAAATCTCTGCACCATTGTTCTGTCTTGAGTCTGGGTGTGTGTAGATTAAGTAATGTATGCAGGGAGTTTCTTTTCCTGAAGCGGCCTCCCTGTGAGTCACCTTTTGTGACACCCAATCCCTGTAGTCATGGTCAGTTCCTCAGGCTGTTCTCAGCTCCCGCTGGCAAGTCTGAGCAAGTGGTATGCTGTTATGTCCCTGTGCAGCGCCTTTAATCAGTTAACTACAGCTCTGACGTCTTGATAAACATCAGTGCTGGAGTGAGAAAGTTGTCACTGAGTACACTCAAAATAGAGGAAGGAACATATTATTCTTAGAAGCATTTAACAATCATGTTGCATTCCTATAGCTTTTTGCTCTTTTTGTATTTGACAGTAAAAAAAAATGTTTTGAGTAGTTTTCCATGTTGAGAAATCTCCTACAGAGAGTAAGCAGCAGGCTTAGTAGACAACTAATTAAATCTTCCATAACCTATTCTTAATAATTCCTCTTGCAACATTGAAATGAATGGTTTAGAAGATGATAATAATGTTTACAGTGTAATCAGTACAGAAGCATGCTCACATACACGGTGAAATCAAAGGTTTCAGCTGTTGTAAATTACAGGTGTAATTATGCATGCTGGATCTGTATCTCTTAAACACAGGAGGAAATGTCATATAACCGCTTCGGTACAGAAGCTTGATCACACCTTGTTTAGTGGTTTGGATTTTTCGTTAAGAGACCACACAAATCAAATGTTGCTGCCAGGCTAACCACGGCTTTATGTAACAAATGGAAAAACATAGATGTCAGACAACAGTGGTCAGGTTCTTTATGGTCACTCATTATCTGCAGTGGTGGGTAAATACATACTTTCCTGTCCTGACTTGATGGTTCAGCAGCCAGCCAAGGATGTGGATAGGTAATTATAAACCAACAACAGATAGCTTAACATTATTTTGCCATTGTGACTGTGCCCAGGCCTATGGTGGTTCACCCTCTAGCTTTTTAGCAAGCCAGCTCAGCACAACATATTTAAAATTCCACTTTGAACTTATGCTGGTACTCATTTCTTTTGCCCTAGCAGAAGTTAACCAACTGCCCACTTCATCCATGAACCAAGCTCTCAAACAGTAAGACAGTCTACTGAAGTAGACTGTATATGAACAATGGGAATTCAAGATTCAGACACTGAAAAGTGGAGCCAATGTGACCTAACATCTGTATTTTTTTTCTGGTGGCCAGTAGGGGGAGACATCTTTTTTTTTTTTTAAAAAGGGGGAAAAAAGTTATTGGGGCAAGATACTAAACCCCAAGTTCCTCTCCAATGCATTTATTGGAGTGTGAATGCTAGATAGAAAGTACTTAGGTAAAGCAAAAAGTGGGTGTGTGGATGGGGAAATGAAGCATGTTATGTAAAGTGCTTTGAGTGTTCAAATAGTGGGCATGATTTACAGTAGCATTAAAGTCTCTACTCTAGAAGCATGCAGTTTCCCTGGTTTTAAAAAAACATTAAGCCTTTGCCCCTCATGTACAGTATCCAAATTGGCAACTGTCAAAATGCTCAGATCGGGGCTTTAAAGCACAAGTCCACAGACCGATGGGTGATGTGAGTTAACTATGTCCATCTATCACATACTGTCTATGGCAGCGGTCCCCAACCCCCGGCCATGGACCGTTAGCGGTCCGGTCTGTGAGTCGTTTGGTACCGGGCCACGAGAGTTGAGGCTCGGGTGTGAAATTTATGGTTTTCAGGGTTTTTATCGATTTTTATCGTTTTTATCATTAACTTGGTTTCCCTGGGTCTTTTCCCATGTATTAAGAATAAATCTTTTTTTTTTTTAATACCGGTACTGGTTTTATTTTGTTGTATTTATCCGGTCTGTGAAAATATTATCGGTCATAAACCGGTCAGTGGCACAAAAGGTTGGGGACCGCTGGTCTATGGCACTGAATACCAAGACTAATATTCGACCTCCATAACCACAACCTTGCTGGGATTATAAAGTGTAATTATATGTTATCCTTTGTACTCCTTATTCTGCATTCAGAAATAAAGCAAAGAAAACCTGATATGCCTGCACATTAAGTGGATGGAAACTGCAGTGAAGGCACATCCACATAAGAACTTTTCATTGTTATTTATGAAAATATGGAGTTAAAAGAAAATAACAAGATGCTGGAGAAAATAACAAGAAGAACTGAAGTTAGTGGTGAGCTTTATAAGGAGCTTCATACAGAGGCTAAACAGACTTATAAAATGACCTTTCCAGCTACAGTACTATCCAAAGGTCTTGAGCCAACCTTCCAAGGAGCCAGACTTTCTTGCCATTTTTAAAGTGGCCTTAGTTATAACAGTTATAAGAGCAGCAGCTCTCCAGGATTTCTGAATATTCTTCTATGGACACTGGCTGCTTTTTCACTTTTGTGGGGGTCCAGTCCTTGTACCTCTCTTTTTTAAGAGGAATGTTATATTTATTTGGTATGTCACTTAAGAGAACTGTAAATTATTCAAGCATAAAAAGCACCTAGCACCTCCTGCGCCCAGCTCAAGGGATGATCCAGAGTGGTGTTTACACTTAACAGACAATATATTAAAGAACCAAATATAAACTGCATCTTTAGTTTATACAAACATCCTGTCACACAAAATTAGTTTTTGACATTCTTTTGTTGAATCTATGAAATAGATTATAACCCAGCTTTACAGGCATATTATATTAATTTAGCATCAACAAGGTGATTCCTAGCTACTAACTGAAAAACTCTGAATATATCTTAGCGTGGTGTGCAATGTGTCACAAAAAAAAATTGACACGGCAGGAAAGTCATGTCTTCAAAGAAACAGATTTAAAATCCGAGGGGACACTGAGAAATTCTCAAGGCAGCCGAGAGATGTAATCTCTCCAGCGAGTCTTGGGTGTGCCCTGGGGCCTCCTCCTTGTCGAGCATTCCTGAAATGCCCAAACCCTATCAACTGGCTCCATTTGAGGTGTGAGATCATCTTGAGAGACAATGGAACAAAGTGCAGCCAGCGTCCAAAGAAGAGCTTTGAATGTCCTTTAAAAATCCTGGTGAACTATTCCTAAAAGAGTTCAATTGGTTATACAGACTTTCAAGTGCATTACACTTGTACAAACTCTGTCTTTTTTTCTTTTCTTTTTTTTTCGTTGCCTGTACTGTATTTCCATTTCTGTTTGCATGTCTCAATAAATGGTTGCACCTAATTCTCATTTACCTAGCAAAATATAAAGAAATGAGGGGTTGCTCAAGACTTGCACTTTACAGCAACTTACAGATATTGCATCTATACACTTTCTAATCATATATGGTAAAATGTAGATTTATAATATCATGAAAGATTTTCTTCATTCAAAAAGCCTTTGCTTTTATATCCTGCTCATCAATGAAAGGGAAGGCACAGTGATCGATATGCTGAAGCTTCTACTGTCAACAAAAACTGAAAGAAACTAATAGGGAGAGATGTGGGAAGCTAAGACTTAAATATTATGTGCATTTTTCTGTAGTCTAAAAAAGAAAAACACATTCAAACTACCTGGTTTAATTTGATGGAAATTGAAGACTAATTTTTTATTTAAAAGCACTCTACAGCCCACAAATCAGTGCCAATTAATTTCATAAAATCAAAATCCAATATAATTTCCACTGAAGTACATTTTACAGTGAAAAACAATGCCACCTGATGGCACTTATTTTAAGCCTTTTTTCTTGTGTTTTTTTGTTTATTGTTATTGAATCACTGAATCACATACCCTCCCCCATCCCAAACCCACCTAGCCCTAACCTCCCACAGTAATGAAGGAAAAACTTCTCATTTGTGGTTTTCCCTTCTTCAAAACAATGTCTTCACACTGTGTCTAACTCAAACAGAATACATTGTTCTTCAGCTTGTTAGATAGCACAGAATCAAAGCCCCACACTGGCACTCAGATGTCCGTGAGAAAGTCCATTTTCATGAGGCCATGCTAACACCCGCAGTTCTTAATTTTTTCCCCTGTTGTGTTAAGATTCAGTGCACGGTCCTGTCTGCACTGCAGTTTTCTCTTTTCACTATCAGTGAGTTTATTGTTAAAAAGTAAAATGATAATTACGATCAAATCCAGTACAAGGCTAGTGCCTAGCCTTTAACATGGGATGAAAAACTGCCCCTGGTTGTGTTGTTACAGTGAATCTTAGAAAAGCAATATGGCTGCATTCTTACTAGCATTAGCAGTGCTTGAAAAACAAAGCATTCCTTTTTTTGTACATTAAAGTACTCATTAGCATTCGTGCATAACACCTAACAGAAGATTTTCCACTGCCATCTCAAAATGGTCTGACATCTGTGCCAAATATTTAAGATATAAACCGTTTCCTGGAAACAAGTACAAACACAGAGCTGCGCAAAACTGCCCTTAGTGCTATTTCAGAGGAATTAAGTAAAGCTAAGGTGCTGAAAGGAGCTATAGAAGCTTTGTACCCTTAGAAGTACACAGTGCACTATTTGACCTTGTTGTATATGACAGTTGTTTTGGTTTTGGGTTGAAAAAAATCATCACCTTCTTTATTTTCTGCTATCAACAAAAGTATAAAGAGGACAGAATCTCAGTGAACTTAAATTTAAGTATCCATTTATATCTAACAGCAAATAGCTAACAACACAGCTATTGTTGTTAGCTTTTTCATGGATCGTGGGACATTTAATATTGCTGACTTTTTACAAGACTGTAGCAAACCACATCTTCATTTCTGATGGTCCAATGTCAAATGTGTACAGCGTGCCTCTGTTTTGCTTCTGCTCTTCTTAATGTTTAAACTTCACTCTTCTTTAAGTGACTGCCACACTAACAACAGCAGAACAAGAGTAGCCCGCAGACCAGTTGTACCACATACTTTGGACACTGCCTTCATCTGGCAACAGATGCTCTCTGCAGGTAGACAGGCTGCCCATAGCTCCCTACTGTCTGTCACTACGCTGTCAATGGAAACCCATTTTCACCCCATCACTGTCAAGGGTCTTTGTTCTGTCTGCTGGAATTTATCTTATGCTGGTTTCTCAACACTTGTAACTCAAAAGGCTGACTAAACTAACCGAAGGGACAAAGCATTTGACAGGTTTACAAAGATTCAAAAAGCTAAATAGAAAGATTTCATTTTGAAAATCTGACAGCTGAAAGCATGCAAGTAAATTTCCATAAATGAAGACTTTAATTTGAAAATCAGAGATCTTTTTTAATTAAAACACAGCTTTTATTTTACAAATTGTAACATCATTAAAGCATCTTGAAAATGTGTAATATATAACTGGAGGTTTTATTTAAGTTAGTTTAAGTAATCTAATTAAGTTCCCATAACTATTCTGGGGCTTTTATTTTGAAAATCACACAACCAAATAACTGTAGCTGTATCTGCAAACTGAGAATTTGTACTTTGAGAAGTCCATAAATTTTAAAGCATACTGGTCTCCCAATATCAACCAAGGACTTTTATTTTGAAAATAAAACACACCTGGTTCTTCCCATTAGCTACTGACAGGGTCTGGGACAGTTGTCTGTTGTACATCAGTATGTGTGATGAGAAAGAGGCAGATAGCTTTAAAATTGTGTGTGTGTCAGTGTTTTACTTTACTACTGCCAGCAGGGCGCTGCAGACCGAAGTCAAACATAAGGCGAGCATTTAATGCTGATAAGACCAGAGATTAACGAAGTTCAAAATCCAAGGATTAACAAAGACCAAAGCTAGGTATACAAATCCACAAAGCACAGGAAAGTACTTCAAGAGAACAAGCAGCTTCATGGAAAATGTGACAAAGGTGAGATGAACAAATCTCTACAGAAATAAAACAGGAAATAAGACAGAGTTGAGACAGGGAGCACAGAGGTGGGCAGGGGAACACAAATGAAACTGAAGGAAAGGAACGAAAGCAACTCTTATGAATAACAAGCTAAACAATAACCAAAACTTACAGAACCCCAAACAAAGATAACATAAAATAAAGGGCTTGAAAAACAAGCTAAATGTATACAGGAGCCGCTCTGAAATATAATACAAAAAAAACAAGTATAAACAACACTTATAATTTAATTTTTCAAAGGAAACAAAGGACAAAACCCAAACATGAATCATACACAAAAAGAACAAAGAACTCTCAAAAACATTTAAAAAAACCCTTGTCTCAGACCCAGGACAAGGGATCATGACAGAATGGCAGCTTACATACTGTACTTACATACATATAAGCTGTTACAATTAGTCTTTAAACAGAGTATGAATTATGTCATTTACTCAAAACCTGTGTTTGTATTTCCGGTACATTCATAGTCAAAGGAGATGGTCACAGACAGATAAATGGATAGATATCTTTAAATACAATGAAATGTGTATAATTTCAGGCATGGCCTTTTAATCAGACTCAAGCATTTGCTTGGGATTCAGACAGGCATTTGATGTGATTGCACATGACAAATATCAGCCAATCACAAGGTTGATATTTAAGGAAAGGATATTTAAATTAACCATTTAGATGGAAATATTCAATTGAATACATTTTTCAGCTGTCCGTTGCTTACATCTGGAATACAGCCCAGGGCTAAGGGTGCAAAGCATCTAGAATTAAGTGGAGTTTCCAAAGCATTTTATTTGAAATTATTTGAAAATTATTTAAAAATGTAATTATATTTACTTGAAAAAGTGTGTAGATACATATTTGTATCCTTTTTGGGGGGGATAACACCCTGTAGTTGTTTGCTATAGTTTTCAACAAGTCTCACGCATGTCTCCTGAGCAATCCCGGCCCATTTTTCTCCTCCAGAGTTGATGGTTTTCTGTTTTTATCACTAAACACAGCTACAGCTCTCGTGTCTTATTCAATGCTATTCATTCTGTTATTAACCCTCCATCCACCACCCACTTACTAGGGTCTTCTGTTACTTGTGAAAACTTTTTACGGTTTTTTGTTGATAAGGTGGATACTATTAGGTCTCATATCACTCCTCCGCCCTATGATCCCTCTGTTCCCTCTGTTCCCCTGTTCTCTTCAGTTGTGTTTGATCACTTCGAGTCGATTTCCCTGAACTCTCTGGCTGAAGATGTCTCCCGTCTTAAGACTTCTATGTGTCATCTTGACATTCCCTCTCGTCTTTTTAAAGATGTCTTTGACACCGTTGGTCCTCACGTTTTAACTATCATTAACACCTCCCTCTTAACTGGAACTGTTCCACTTGATCTCAAACATGCTATTGTCCACCCACTTCTCAAAAAACAAAATAACCTTGACGCAACCGTTCTTTCAAATTTTAGACCAATCTCTAAACTCTCTTTTTTGTCTAAAATTTTAGAAAAAGTTGCCTTTCTCCAGCTCCAAGCCTTTCTGGAGACTAATGCCATCTTAGAATCCTTTCAGTCTGGTTTTAAAGCGCTACATAGCACTGAAACTGTGCTTTTAAAAGTTCTTAATGATCTTTTACTGATTACCGATTCTGGTAATCCTGTCATTTTAGTGCTTTTAGATTTGAGTGCGGCATTTGATACAGTGGATCAAGATTGCTATCAAGATTGGAAAATTGTGTGGGCATTAAGGGTACTGCACTTAAATGGTTCAGATCCTACCTAACTGATAGGAGTTTTTCTGTCAGGTTCGATGGCTCTTTTTCCACATCCACCCCCCTTACCTGTGGGGTCCCACAAGGGTCTGTCCTTGGCCCAATACTTTTTTCCCTGTATATGCTCCCACTAGGTTCTATTTTCAGACAACATGGAATCTCGTTCCACTGTTACGCTGACGATTCTCAAACCTATTTTCCCCTTAAAAAGAACTCTGCAGACTCCTTTAAAGTTTTACTTGACTGTCTTGCTGACATTAAATCATGGTTCGTGTTAAATTTTTTTGCATATAAATGATCAAAAAATGGAGATCATACTATTCGGCCCCTCTGATCCCTGTTCTTCCCTAAATGTTGACCTTGGCCCACTGGAAAAGTTCAGAACTCCGTTTGCAAAAGATTTAGGAGTGTTTCTCGATAGCTCTTTCTCATTTGAGAAGCAAATAAATTCTGTTATTAAAACCAGCTTTTTCCAGCTGAGGGCCATTGCAAAAATCAAGACCATGTTGTCATCTGCCGATTTTGAGAGAGTGATACATGCATTTATCTCTTCTAGGCTTGACTATTGCAATAGTCTTTATTTTGGTATTAACCAGACCTTACTCTCGGGTCTGCAGTTAGTTCAGAATGCAGCGGCCTGACTCCTGGCACTCGCAAATTTGATCATATCTCCCCAATCCTGGCACGTTTA
>VUQG01044806.1:18888-36628 GCA_015106755.1 Etia nguti | reverse complement strand
CCATCCAACATTTTTAGAGGCATTTTACTCAAACCTGAATAGATAGATAGATAGATAGATAGATAGATAGATAGATAGATAGATAGATAGATAGATAGATAGATAGATAGATAGATAGATAGATAGATACAATTCTGTGAGGCAGATTGTAAAGCATTTCTGTCCTGCAGGATAAATGGTTGCTCCACTCTGTGCTGATGCTGGTTCAGTCATGGATCGAGCCCTTGGTCTACCTGCAGACGACACTGGATCGCTACGATCATGCTCCTGAAATGCTGGTCAACAAGACAAAATGGGTTTCTGAGAAACTGGTCAGTCTGGAGCAAGGGGTGGTTGCCCTCATTAAGAAGGTGGGTCAAATCACATATCACACACACAAGAGAATACTTCATTAATCCATGAGGAATTTCTATAATGATTAATAAAGATATAGATTAATAAAGATATATATGCTGGGGTCTATGCTCTATGCAAAGATTCCCCTGAGACAATCCAGTACATAACTGCAGGGTCCAAGATGGCATTATGCCATAACAAGGTGCCTGGCGTAATCCACAATAACATCTGTGCAGAGTAGAGCCTGGAACTCCCAAAGTAAGAATGGCCAAACTACGATCCTGTGGGACTTCCAGATACACACAGACCAACTGGTGATGGTTAACCAACGGGACAGAGTAGCGGTGGACAAGCAAAGGAAGCAGGCCAAAGTGATAGATGAAGCTATACCAGATAATAGCAACATCAGGAAAAAAGGAACACTAGAAGCTTGAGAAATTCCAAGGTGTGAAAGAGGAGTTCAAGAAGATGTGGACGGTAAAGGCAACAGTGGTCCCCTTGGTAATCTGAGCACTCAGGGCAGTGACCCCCAAGCTGGGTGAGTGGCTCCAGCAGGTCCCAGGAATGACACTTAAGATATCTGTCCAGAAGAGCGCAGTCTTCAAAATAATCTTTTTCTTATATTCTTTTGTTTGTCTTTTTTTCTGACTATTTCTATTGTGTTTCCATATGTTTGCTACACAGATGTTGGATGAGGGGATGTTCACCACAACCTACAGTGAACAAGGCCTATTTCAATATGATGCGCTGCCAGATATGCTGGAATCTGTTATGAGAGACTATACCTTACTCAGCTGCTTTAAAAAGGATGCTCATAAGATGGAGACTTTCCTCAAGCTTCTTAAGTGTCGTCAAGCTGACAAATACAACTGTGCATAAAATATAAACTGCATCTAATAAATAATACAGTGCTTAGCTTTAAATTAATTCTTAAGGTTGGTAGTGTGCACTTCAAGATATGACCATGCCTTAGGCGAATCAACCTTGCTTGTAGTGCAGTGCATTCCTTATTGATTGTTTTGGAACACCTTCACACAAAACTAAGTAGATGTAATGCTTTGCCCTTTCTTCAACATACTGCATTTTATATTCTTTCCCTGCTTAGTTGTTATTTTAACCTTGCAAAGGAAAGAGAGAGCAAACTCCCAAAAGATTATTTGTGTGTCGAGTTGTCAAAAAAATCTGCATATCCTGCCATTGATTTCCATTTCCTTTGTTCCTGACTGGGGTTTCTATTCCTTGCTGGGTCTCGCAGTGTTGTGACTATTCTCACAGCCCCTAGAGTACTGAGTGAAACTCTCGTTTTTTTAATGGAGCTGGTTTCGCTTCTGCATTAGAGAAATGAAACACTTTCACCAAAGATGGGAGTCAAACAGAGAGCAATCACTATTAAAAAAAGAAAGAGATATTTTTGATAAGCAAAAGAGAGGATGAGACAGAGACAAAATAAATAACAGTCGAATTGAAAGCTGGCGCTCTTGAAGGAAACAGGAATTATTCTATGCCTAAATGTGTATAATTTAACATGGATCTAACATATATAAATAATGTGCCTTATTCACTTCAATTGTTCAGGGAATAAAACATTTAAATGTATATTCTTAGACGTTATGAATCCGTAATCCAGGGAATAAAGATTACCTTTCTCTTGTGAACAAAAGAACCCGATAGTGTACTGTCATAGCTTTTCTGCTGTTCATTTAAGAAGCCAATAAAGCAAGACAAAAAGCATAAAAAAACATTGTTTTTAATGTGGTCGTTTGTGTGCTATTTTTTTTTTTTTTTTTGAAGAGTGCATTAGACGTGGATGTGTGGCTCATCGGTTTTACAGTCAATTCCCTGTTATGTCTCTCTCTTTCTGTCTTAACCTGATGGCCATGCTTCAGCATGTAAAACTCAGTCATTCACTCGTGAGGCATCAGCGTAACGTGCTCGTTCTAGCTGGGTCCAAATGTAAAAACTGCACCACAAAACTCCAAAATACATTGCATGTGCCATTTCCTCCACATAAAATGGTATTCAAGAAGGAACATTCGTACCTCGTATATTTCCATCTGTGAGGACTGAGGAAAAGTCAAGTCTCATAAGATGGAGAAAAAAAAATAGATCACACAGAGCATAAAACAAATTGATTTGGTCCCTTCTTTATTTAAAACATTTTGTTAATTGTCAGCTTAAATAGCTACTGTTGCGTGTGATGCTGTAGCACTGGTGAAATTTATTTCAGCCTGTTTAATAACGCAGCCGGCATACCATTTTCCATCTGTGAATCTTTGTCTCGTTCCTGATCACCACCAATTCCAGCCAAAGCTGTGTGGCCCAAAATAGACGGTGCTCATCCCTTGTAGCCTTGAAGATAAAGCAGTGGAGGGCAGCAGAGGAGACAAACCTCCTCTTGTTGCCTTCATCCTTTCCTTTCTTTCTTCAACCAACCTTTTTTTTTTTTCAAAATTTTACCCCTGCCTGTTACCTTTGCTTTTAACTTGAATCTTGATGATCTTTTTCCATTTAGTCTTTTTGTTCCGTTCTTGATTGCAGAACAGTTACTAACTCACTGCCTTTTTTCAACTTCTCAGATTGTTTCAGGCCGTCAGAGTCTTGGATTCCAGAATGCTGTTATATTAATTGCCATGATTAATAACTTGTGGTGCAAACACATTTTATGTGCAAACGGTAATTAATGCTTATGGAGCGTTAAATATCCATTCGTGGCTAAAGAGAAGAGTTGAGTCCTACTACTTCATACATATGTGACAAAATGAGCATGTACGTTTCTACCTTTGTGCCAATATAAACCATTTTAGCCATGAATGTGCACTGATGCTGCTGGCAGTTTGGTTTCAGTACATAACTTTCACTGCTTGAGTTTGATTGAAAATGGACACTTTGTCTGGGTGCAGAGTGTATGGAACTCAAGGCTGCCTTGAGATGGCAAGCGTCAAAGGTATGTCATCCAATCAGTAGTTTCTCCATCTGAATCCCATTTAGCTGGAATTAACAGTTGGAGCTCAACTCATTCAAATCTTAATAGCATCTTTATCAACATTCGATGAGTTCCAACATATTCATGTGGCATTCAGAACATTGAAAAATGTTTAGATCCGTTTTTCTGTGGCCAGAATGTGTAGTTCATTTCTGAAACCAAGTTTCTGCATCATGCCAACAGTTCAGTTCTATGAAGAAATAAAATAATTTAAAAAAAAAGTATACTTTCTAAATGCCTGTTGCAAGATTTTTAAACCCTTTGAGTACAGCCAAGACTATTTTCTTCAGAAAGCTTTTGGTTCATTTCAAATCTGTTGTGATGGTGTACACAAGAAAAACTGCACACTGTGCCCTGTCCAAATATTTATGGGCCTGCCTGCTAGTGTGTGCTATTAGTAGACGCAGCCAAGTAGAGTTCAGATTCCTAGCCAGAATTTATTCTGGACAGCAAGAAAACATAATAATAATAAATAAATAAATAAAATTTAATCCAAACCACATTTGGAGGTCATTTGAAATGCAATTCTAAGGCTGTTTCTTGGCCTGTATGCTTTAACCACTAAAATCAGACTTCAGTGTGTCTTTTTTATCACTCTCAATGAGACATGCAATAGCAATGTTAAATTTAGATTTTTTTAAAGTCCTGAGCAGAGTCTAAGATGCTTTTTGTAGAGGACTATGTAAAACAATATGGAGAATAATAAGCAGTAGACAGAGAGATAACTTAAATTGTCTGTACAGATTTTACAAAAGCCAGTTTCCAATAGACACTTGCACTACACTGTGCCCCAGATTGCTGCTCAATATATGAATGAAATTTACACTTTTTCTGACTTGAGTAACAAAGCTGTAAAACATGTCTTTTACCTGCTCAGTTCTACAGAATTCATTATGGAATAATTAATTTTTTTATTGTTTTGATCAAATCCAAATTTTAAAATCTAGATTATAAATTCAATAAGGAAAGCTTGTTTGGAATAACTGAAAAAGATTTCTTGAGGTACAGGATTCAATTAATAACCTATTTGGTGATAAGACTCCAATGAAACATCCTAGTGGAAAAGAGTCCCAGCAATGACAGGGATTAGGATGTGGTTTCGGAATTCTACGTAGATGCTGGTAGCTGTGAAGATGAAGATTGAGGGTGAGGCAGTGATGGTAGGTTGAGGGTGCACGAATTGTCTGAAAGGCAGAATGAAAGAAGAGAACTGAGATTTAAAGCACACAAAACAGAGGCTGATTGGGTCATAGATAGGCAGGCAAGAAAATGACTGTACATAGTAATAATGTCGGTATTGAATTTCACAATGTGGGAAAGAGGAAATGATTCAATCTTCTGTTTCAGATACAGTATTCACTTCAATTCAGAGAATGTTATGTAAAGAATAGACAGATGAGTGATTGCAGATTTTCCTTATAGAACTATTTCAGCTTCATTTCATTTCAGTTAAAAAAAAAGATTAAAATATATTATTCACAATATAAAATGCAGGTACATTCCCTTCAGGTAGCCCTGGTTTTCGATCAAGTGGCTGTAGTCTTTACAAAAGCTGTGTGCTTGTATTTTCCGAATGAAGGTGTGGACTGTTTTGCAGAATGATTGGCTGTTAGCAACATACTGGAAAAGACTGGTGAAATGACGTATCTGGACAAAAGTGTTCTGAAATATTCTGAAACATTTTCTTGCTCTTCCATAGCCTTTTCCATGGCAAAAAGGCAGGCTGTAACTAAAAAATGATATTGATTTGTTTGAAAACTGTTGGTTCTGCTGAGTAAGGCTCATCTGTTCCATCACCACCATCTGTGGGGGTATATGGCATGGAGAGTACCAAGTGAGCCTTGGTGATGTGTCTAAGGCACGTGAACAGCTTGTGCATGATCAAAAACTAGATCCTGAGTCGCCTCTTTTGATATTGCAGCACCGGCAGAGGACAGCACGTCCCTGACTTAATAACAATAATAACAATAATAGTTTATTATTGTAACACATGACATCACTTACAATCATTGGAATGCCAATTTAAACAGTAACTCCCACACCACTACATTCTGTCCTTAAAATATGTGAGCCCTTTTACCCCATCAGTGGCTAATTATTTATTATTTTGGTCCATTCCCATGTAACAGCAGGTCATTGTAAATAATGATTTTCATCTTGGTTTGGTGAAGCTGCGCTGCCTACAGTACGAGTGGCTTTGTAACCCTTCCCAACCTAACAGATGTCAATGAATTTGTTTCTCGGCTTCTTCTTCAGCTCATATCATGCTGTGCAATTTTTATTTATCTATTAGTTTTTTTCTTGGAGTGCCCTCAGAAAAGAGTTGACAGTAAAAGCTCTTGAACCTGCAGGTAAAAAACTGACACATCATATGTAATAACATCTACAGGTTGAAACATCCATCAATTAATAATGCTGCAATGCATCATGAGCCCCTCCCCCCGTTTTTATTATTTATTTATTTATTGTGTGTGTGTGTGTGCATGCCCGCACCTGAATGTACATTTGTGAAGATATGTAGGTGATCTTTATAATATTCACACCCCTAAAAGGCCAGCAAAATGCACCATGATGAGACCCAAAAACCAAACATTTAACCAAGGATGAATACACAAGCACAGACAACACCAGGCAGTGTGGTGGACTCTGCCGTGAGGAGACATCCACTCCCATCAAAATCACCCAAATCTCCAGAGTTCAAACTTCCTATCAAAGAGTTCCGATGAGGTGATTCCTGTTGTTACATTAATCCTACTGAATCGACCATCCTTATTCAAAGCATTTTTAAAAAATCAAAAATGTAAAAATACACAAATTTTATAACATGTACATGAAAATATAAGCATCTACATATAAGCAGAAGTTACTAATCTTGAGCAAAATCCATACATTTATCACACTGACATTATGTTACATAAACTGGTTCAGTTTTCCACCATCAGATTAAGAAAACAAACAAGTGTAATTTCCATATTTTTATATTGTTGATTCTGTTTTTTCCACTCCAAAACACCAGAGGGCAGTAGTGCTCTGTCGTAGAGGTTTTCTTAGTCAGTGGATTTACGTTTTGAACAATCAGGCATTGTATGGCATTGCACATTATGTTTCCAAATGCAAATTCTGACAAGGAAAAAAATGAAAATAGTTAAAATTCCCACTTTATTTGGGGCCATGGCAACCAAAGTAACAACTTTTACTGCTTTTAAGTAACCACTGTTTTTTTTTTTTCATAAGATAGCAAAGAAACCAGCCTTACAATTCTTCCAGGTAAGATTCTTTACCTTTTAGTGTAAAAAGTCTTAGAGCTGTTTTTTGTTTGTTTGTTTGTTTAAATCTGAGACGAGGATTTTTCCACAAGCATTTTCTTTTCTTTGTTTTCTCTTGACACTTTCGTGTCCCCTAATATAAAGCCTGCTCTTCCATCCTCTGTGACCATATCAGAAGATGTAAATCAGTCAGCGGTTGCCAATAGTCAATCAGGTGTCAGCATAGAGAGGTGGTGTCATGCCGTGTGGGTGGATGTCAAAGCAGGATGTGGTAAAGGGGGCCTAGTGTCAGCAATGTCAGGTTCAGCTTCCTGTGGCCTAATCACTTCAGCATGGGGGCTCAGAGGAGATTGGGTAGACCCTGTTCTCCTCTGCAGGACCGCAGTCCAAAGCCTCACCTTGTTTGGCTCCTGACAACACCCAAGTAATCATGGGCGAGGAAAAGCCTTGTGGCCCCCACCTACTTCTCAAGCTCTGAGGCCATAAATATTTAGGATTGGCTGTAAGTAGTAAGAGAAGGTAGGGGATCACAGGAGGGAGAGAAAGATGTTAGAGAAGGGGAAAGAAGGGCATAGGGATGAAGGGAGGGGTGTTGTGCCGGGGTGATTTCACAGTCTAACTATTATAACCCGAGGAAAGGAAATCTAGGCTGCTGGGATGCATAAGTGGAGCAGAGGATACAGAAAAGGAGAGACGAGGAAAGGAGCGGGAAATGTAAAAAAAAAAAAAAAATACTGAAAGGAGGTAAAGAGAGGAAAAAGAGGCAGTCTATTTGAAATTTGTCAACCACATAGAAAAGAAAAGTGTAAGAGAAATGAGAAGGAATATACAATCAAAATGACCAGGATGTGAGAGCAGTTCTAAGAAGTGTGACATGCAGGTTGAATCTAGAGAGAAAATGAATGACTGGAAGGCAGGTACACGGCTAGAGGAGTTAAGGCTGAGAAGTTAAGGCTGAGAAGTTGTGTTGGCTTGATATGAAACCGAGACTTGAAGTATGAAATCCTTGAGCCTCGAATGGCTCAGCTGGCTCCCACACTGTTGTTCTACTTTCATTTATGGCTCAAAATGACGGCTTGGAGAGACCTAAAACAGTCTCACAGCCACTGTATGATCTCCATGTAGTAACAGCTCAGTGCCTTTCCGCCGTTCTCATTTTCTCTGCTGTAATAGCATTTCTAGGTGGTAGCTTAAACTTGTCACTAAAATGGTCTGCTTTTTCATTTACACAAAAATAGGGAAAACAGAAAGAAAAGGAGGAATGTCTTATCTTTGGATCTTCCCTTTGGATCGCAACTGCTCAAGATGAGTACAGGACTTTAGCAGGGATGATACTTTGCATGTTGTACTCAAGTACAAGTGCCTTTAAATTACAAAATTTTAGTTAATGTGTCCAAAAGTTCATACCACAGAAAACCAATGGGAATTTGTCCTCAAACAAAACAGGCAGGCTACTTATCCTGAGCTCAGTACACCTATAGGTTGTGTATATGCAGCTTAATAAATTAGAAGTTGCGGTTTTATTTATTTATTTTTTAATTACATATGCATTATTCCATTACAAAACTTAGAGGAAGCACATCCGTAGAAAAGTGAATCAAATTTTAAACCTTTAGTTTTTATTTGCTCAAGCATTAAATCAGTGCATCATTATGAATTATGCTTTCTTGTGCAGACACAAAAGGAGAAGCTGGCAGATATTACACCATGAGGAAATTAGCTGAATACTTTGGAGACTGTTCAGACACAGGCTGATGCTATGTGAGCTCTGTGGGGAAGCGCCCATCAGTCGTCCCAAAGTCGTCTCTCTGCTGAAGCAGAGAATCACAGATCTGTTGTCCTACTGAGCCTTCCAAAGTTGTGAAGACATGGAGAAAATGTGGGCTAAAAATAAAAAAAAGTTCACTTTTACACTAAACTTTGTCACAGGTGCCATTACAGGTAATTAGTGCATGCTGCTATAAGATGCAAAGTTTTGGTTGTCCATCTGCTGCAGAAAATTGCTCCTGAGATTCACTGAATAGTCTTATGTGGACAAGTAATGGACCTCATGTGGACTCTGTACTAAAGATAGTAGGGATACTTGATCCAGGTGCATCAAACAGATTTCATTTTCACATTCACCTCAGTTAGGCGTCACATTAATCTGGAGTTATTTTTTTAGCTTTGTGGCATAAATAACTCAGATTTTGACTCTCTTTAGCTGGGCTTTTGTTCTCAATAAATCCTAAGGGAAAATCCTAGCACTTTAGCCGATCCTCCACTGTAGTCACTGTCTGTTTGGTGTAGAGCAGGTAGTACAAAGGAGATTATTAGTCGTTTTTCACAGACTGAAAATTATCTGAAAAACTTCAATGAGCCTGCTGAGGACATTCGGGAAATGGCTCTCATACAGCGAAGAGAATATAACTACACACCTCTGTTCAGGTAATCAGGTTTACTTGGTTTAATATTCAAGTTCTTCATCTTCAGTGTTCTCGCCTTTGTATACTTAATTCTAAGAATGAAGGCGGCAGTTCTGTTCAGGCTTCAGCACAGAAAAGCTGATTGTAATTGAAGTTCACAGTTTCTGTTATAAAGGCACTGCGGTGCTCCGAGTCACTTCCACTCATCAGCTTACTGTGGATATAATGAGAGACGAAGGGAAAACATCTGAGAGGACTGCATCTAGACCAGCGGCTGTGGAACAAACACCCTCACTTTCAGAAAAATGAAGAAGGCAGACAGATGCCAAAAGAAGCTGAGCTTAAATCAGTGCAATTTCCTCCCTTCATGTCTCTGGCCAGAAGGACCTTTGAGAGTTTTCTACCTCTTTTCCTTTTTTTTCCTTTTTTTTTTGGAAAAGAAAAAAAAAAAGCCTGCTTTGAGATATACTGTAAATCACAATGCACAGGGAGGGGCTGAGCTAGTAAGAGAAAAGGGAGGCCTGTGGAAACACATTTATTATTTTCCTGCCAGTGTGCGTCTGCTTATGTTTTTCTTAGATCAAGACACAGTCCTAAAAAATCTGGTGCATTTCCTTCACTTCAGGAAGCACTTTCATAACTTCAAATATAATAATTTCCTTTTTGGAAAGACGCAGAGGATTATCCATGTGTATTTGGATTTCATTTATCCGTTTTCTTACCCTGAAAGAAAAGGATTGAAGAAAAAAGGGGGAGCTCACATACAGTTAATGGTTGGACCTCTGGCCTCTGATCCTAAATAGGTTTTGATAGGTGTGGTGAATTCAGTTTCAGCTCAGGGATTATGATTTACCGCCTCTCTGGTTTGGCTCCAGGAAAGCAGCACTCACATCCTCTGCCTATTTTCCTGTTTGTTTTGCCTCCCCTTGACGGCAGAAATAGTGAATATAAATGGCGTGCCGAAGAAATCCCTCCCTTCTCTGACATATGGCACTATAAAGAAGAAAGACTGAATTTTATTTGAAATGGAAGCGCAATCCATTTCAAATACACTAAAGTGCATTGATGAAAATATAAAGGATTTGTATGGCATGCCAGCACTCAAAGAGTTGAACACTGAACTTAAGATTATTTGTGTTTCTCTATCAGAAGTGCTAGAAATGTTGGAACAAGGCTGGCTGGTAAAGAAGCTTTCTTTTGTCACATGGATTATTTTAATTCTACATAGCAAGCTTAAATGTTTTGCTAACTTTGTAGCTTTTATGTTTTTTCATTACCAGATTTGGACTCCACTTTTAGCATAATCTATAGACCTCATATTTGCCCCTCATGCACCTGCTTACCCTTCAGACCCTGTCAGAAGAATCGGACACCAGGTGAATTAATGACACAGTGTGTTTGAAACACTGATGTGTTTTTTATTTAAATACGGAAATAAACCTACCAAAACCACAAAAATAAACCATATTTATAACTACTATGATTTCCCTTACTTCAATAATGACACAAAGCCTCTTGTTTACAGGGAATCGCGTTTTTAGGAGATTAGTTTTAGTTCAGAATCTTCTCAGTTTTGAGGTACAGCCAAAATATGTGCAACAAGAATAACTTTGGCCATCCATCCAAGATGTCTTGAATTACAATGTTCACTTATCATGCCCCCCACCATCCCATACTTTCTCACATTTGAGGCTTCTCCCCATAATCTCTGTAGCTGGCCAACTGTTTATGCAGTTTTGGATCAACAGACCAAGAGAGTGTTTTTATTTTCATGCGACAGACTGAGGTCAGATACTTTTTGAGAATAATAGCAGAGTGAAATGAAAGGGCCCGTTTTATGAATAGAGGCATTACATCAGCTATGCATCAGAAGCATTTGGCTGTTGTGAAACAAACGTTTGAGATAGAATAAGGTAAGAGAAGGTCTGAATGCACAACACTGGAGGCAGAATGGAGAAAGGACAAATTTACTTAGAAAAGTGGAAAACAGGACAAACATCCTTGGAAATGTATGTGGTGTATATCCAATTCAATTTAATTCAATGGTATTTATATCGTGTCAAATCACAACAACAGTTGCCTCAGTGTGCTTTACATTGTAAAGACCATACAGAAAAACTAACTTTTAACAATATATATGCCCTGCTGGCAGACAGGGCATATACTTGGTTTCCAGTAACATGCTGCTAGTTTTCTGAACCAGCCCACATTTGGAAAAAGTGGAGTAAGTATACTTGACTCCATGTAGATATACTGGACCTGGACCCACTAGGTTAAAGTAGTAAATCAAGGAACATTGATTAGTGTGTAATTACATCTTCTAACAATTGATTTAATCGTATAAACCTATTAATCCATTAAAAATACATAGGAAGTGGTTTTTGCAAACTGCTATGTTGCCCCACCACCTTAAATACAGTGACCAAGATGGACATTGCTGTAGACATTGTTGGCAAAGACCACCCACATATGTAGCACACCTTATACGTTACTTTTAATTTAAAGAGCACCAATAGCTCATTCAAATTATTTATTTATTTGTGTCCGTTTCCTCCACAAACACTGCCCTCTTTCCTCCCGAAAGTCCACCTCATCCTCCTTTTCCATCTCTTAAGATTCATCTCCTGAACTGAGGACAGGGCTCACACAAATATGTGCTTAAAAATACTTATTTATGTCATATTCCAGCAAATACTTATTGTTTGCACATTAGACATTTGACCCTCCTTCCTCCGATAAGGTGACAATGGGCCAGCTAAACTACAACAACAGTTGGTCATAACCTAACATTATGCCAGCTAATGTTAGGCTCCAGTGGCCCAAAAATCACACTTGTTATGTTAGATCCATCTCAAAAATGGTTTAACTAATTTAAGCAACAGTGGCTAACAGCAACTAACAGCGGCAAGAATAACAGTACTTACAGACAGAAACATTCAGGATATCCTTAACAACTCACCTCAGTATTGCTATCATTGGACAGAAGTGAGCTTCACTGAGTCGCTGACTGGTACACAAAGTTTTACAGCTTCCTCCAGAGTTAATACACATGGACACCCTGCATATTGACAGCTGAGATTAAGAATGGACTGACAGCCTACTACAAACATTAAAGATAAAAGGTGGCCAGTGTTGTTTGTCCCGCCCCGGCCACCGTACCTAAGATTATGCACTTGATTTTAAACATTGTTTCTTTAAAGAAATAAATATTCAGTGCTAAAATCATTAAATACATCTGCTAGAGTTTCCATTTAGTTCCTGCAATATTTTTACTTTTGTATGAAAAAATGCTGGTATTTCTGAAGCACAAGGCTATACTTTTAACACTTAGCAGGTACACGAAACAATAATTGGAATTTCTGAGTCTATCTTGCAAGTTTGTCTTGAAGCCACAGAAGTTTTCTTTCTAATAACACACTTATTTCCTCGCCATTCTCCCCACAGAGAAAACTTGATGAGAAATAAGTCGAGTGTAGTATTACAGCCTCATCTAATGGAAACATTGTCGGGATGTGATACAGCAGAAACAGCGGCATTCAGCAGCATTTCCAAGAATCCATTTCAAAGCTCAGTTTACTCCTAATCTAGAGATAATCCTTGTCAGTCAAGAGACACACCGTTCACCGAATGAGAGTATGGCCAGTCATTGGTAATATTTACAGCTTTATCATCTATTTATTGCAAAAGTCATGAGAATATTGTGATAATGATGTAAAAAATTACAACTGAAGTCATATATTATGAACTAAGTTGCTTTGGTTTGCCAGCTAAAATAATGACTCATGGTACCAAGGCTAAACAAATATAAACGCCTCCTACTGCTTTTGCAGTAATAGTTCTCATAGAAAATATTTAACAGGAAGTTATTGTATAATGGTAAAACTAACCAGTCAACCAGCTCTTCTTCCCTGCTCCTTGTGTCTCCTTGAAAACATTTAAAACAAGCGTAGCATTGCTGTAGACTGGATTTTTATATATGCTGCATATTTGTAAATCATCCTAGCTGGAATAAGAGAGAGGCTGACAGAATGAAACAAGACTGCAAAAAGGTGGAGCATTGTGATTTTGAATGTGTTTGTGTGGACGTGGACAGGATGTGAACAAAGTTGCCCACAGTGTGTTTATGTGCATGTGCCTGCCTCCATGTCTGACTGTAAATCAGACATGGAGTGATGGCAAATTGTGCAGCCACACCATATGCAAGTTTAGCAGCTTCTGCTGCAGTATAGCGTACTGTTTAGTATACAACTATAGCTGTCAACAGACATGCACACATACTGTACACAATTTGACATTTAAAATTCTTCAGTGGCATGTCAGGACTATGGACATATAAAGTACGGGTCGGGTATATTTCATCCTATACAGCTTTAAAACTGTATAAAATTTAAACATCTGCTTCAATGGATTTTGAAAGCTCACCAGTGGAGGATATGGTGTTATGCTCCTCTATTCTTTATACCTACATGCAACAATCAAACAGAGAAAAAATGCCAGCTTTGTGCACTGGCAAATGCCACAGCTGATTAGATTCGATCATTAGTAACACATCCTATAGTTTTTAGGAACTCCAAAGCAGTCCGATATTATATTATATTATATTATATTATATTATATTATATTATATTATATTATATTATATTATATTATATTATATTATATTATATTAATTTCTGCTTGGTCACTATTATTTTGCTCATAACTAATCATCATAACTATAGATTTTTAACTATCTATAGGTCAAAAAGTATTTTAATAAAAGTGTGGAAATAGTGAAAAGTCAATCATTGTCTTCCACTTTGAGTTAGTTCCATTACGAAATTACATTGTGCTGAAACTCATGCTTTCCCATTGTATTTAGGGTTCAAAAAAGGAAAATGTATACCTGAATATACAGAGGCAACCCAATCAAATCTACACAGTATTGTTCTAAGTTAAAGTTGACAATAACCAATTAGGAAAATGAGACATAATGAAATATATTTAAATATGGAAAGAAATTAAATGAAATGAAAAAACTGATAGGCTCTTAAAATCTGCACTTTGAACTGGCGCAGCTTGCGACCTTGCTCTATCCAGGCAAAGCTTCCAAAGTCCCTCACTTGTTTTTCTTGTCTATTTTTTTTTTCTTTCATTTTTATCCCAAATGCTGTCCCTCTGCCCTGTCCTATTGTTCCAGCGACACAGTGTGAACACAGGTTCTTGGATTCCCATTCAGTGAGGCGAAGGACAGCATTCCAACTCCTTGCCAAGACACCTTATCTGTGCCTGGCAGCCTGCAGACAGGAAAAAGCAGTAAGTGTGAGGGAGGGGGGGTGGCTGGGGAGGGCAAAGGCTAGAGGACACAAATGGAAAAATACAAGAAAGTACTTGGTGGAAGATGGACAGTACAGGTGAAAAATATAAGAAGAAAAAAAAAGTGATATGCAGAACCCCCTGTTTGAATATTTGGATTGGTTTATTCAGCTTTGTTGCACTTGTTGCTGGATTAAAATCAGGCAGCAGATTACACATTAATGAAGCAAAGTGAAAGAAAAGATGAACAAAATGTGCTGGCACAATGGCAAAGTATGGAGTAAGGGTGCGAAATATTGAGCTGAAACTTACACAGTTGTGAGGCAGGATACACACATACATGTACCACACTGTAAGCAAAACAGCTGTCCTGCTATCCTGTTCTGCATTGCTTACATTAAAATCAATGATAATTGTACGTACTCTGTCAGCTGGTGGACTGAACTAAGAGCGTCATTCTTTCGTTTTGTTCTTGCTTTGGCAATTTTAAAAGAATGTTGCTGCCAAGTGGTGACTTTTAAAAGATAAATATCTTATTATAGGTACAAAAACAAGCTCTTGTTTGGCACTAGCATGATTCACTGGCTCCCTCTGTTTAAAAGTGATAGGGGTGATTTATTTGACTTTCCAGTTCTCTGCTGATGTCTTCCTGTTGCTTGTTTTTCTTCGCTTTGTTGCTGAAGCATAACTTGATTTTAAATTGATTTTTAGGTGAGAACATTGAAAGTTCACAATTTTGCTTTAGCGCAAGCTTCAAATTGTTTAATTGTGTGTGTGTGTGTGTGTGTGTGTACATAGGTAACAAAGGACAAAAAAAGGCAAAACCATATTATTTTTGAATGAGTTTTCCATGAATTAAATAGAGGGGACCAGCTTTATGGATCACATGAAATAATTCAGATTCAATTTCCACATTAATATTGAATTTTTTATTGGAATTGCTGAAACTATCTGAAATTACCTGATGCAACTCACTACCAATTCTGGTTTTGATTTGCTCTCTATTTGTTGTGCTGTGAGTAGTGAATTATGGATACCAATCTGTGGCATCAAGACAAATCATTTGTTGCAAATCACACACTGGCTTACTGCATAATACTGTATACATTACTGTCTTGAGCCACCGATTTCTTTAATTTTGTTTCCAGAGAGCCAGACTTTCTTATCATTTTTAAGGTGGTCCTGAAAATCAGTTTTCCAGGGTTTCTGAAGGTATTTCAAGGGCTTTTTTAAATATTGGCTGCTTTTTTCATTCAGGAACTTTGAGGAATGTTTTTTTGTTTGTTTGTTAACCCACTTAACTCTAACCTGGGATTCATATAGAAAGAACCAAGGGATGAATTAGTGTTGTGTCTACATTTTAAATTGCATCTTTAGACTTTTTGTTAATAGCAGTTTGTCGCAAAAATGTAGTTTGTTTTTTGGAACATACGAAAAAAAGATAAAACAGTTTGACAGAAAAGAGCACATACTGGGCAGGCATAACAGCTACAGCAAATGAAGAGTGTATGTAAGTCACGTCCTTAAAAAAACAGGAAAAAAATCCAGCAAAAACCTGACACGGGACCTAAGAGATGCATCTGGCCCTTCAGTTGATCCATCTACTGTTCACTGAAGCCTCATCAGAAATGGTCTCAGTGGAAGGTTGGCTGTCAAGAAGGCGTTCTTAAGAAAGGGAAACATGCCAGATTACACAAGAACTGGACTCAAAATCAGTGGCAACATGTCTGATAGAGGGATGAATCCAAATTTGAAATTTTTGGTCAATGTGTGCCGAGGAGGTCGCGAGAGAGCTCCAACGCTGAGTGTCTACAGCCATCTGTAACACACTGGAGTTTCTATAATGGTTTTGGGGTACATTTGAGCCAAATTGATGGAATTATGAACACAGAAAAACATTCTCAGATTTTGATCCACCATGCCCTACCATCTGGAAAGTGTCTAATTGGCAACAGCTTAATTTTTCAGCATGACAATGATCCCAAAACATAGCAAGCAAAACATACCTGAATAGACAATGGAACACTATCAGTCATCGATTGGCCTCCCCAGAGCAAGGATCTCAACGCGACTGAATCAGTGTGGGATCATCTTAACAGAAAATGGAACAGAAGGCAGCAAACATCCAAAGAATAGCTTTGGATGTCCTTCAGGAAGCCTGGAGAACTATTCCTGAAGACTCCTTAAAGAAATTTTGCCAAAGAGAGTTCAAAAAGTCCCTTTTGTAAGACTCATTTGTTAGACCTACTTTATACTGGTACATATTCTGGTTCACATTCTGAACAACATATCAAAATCATGGTTCAAATGTAAAAAAAATTAATGTATTTGAATTAAAAAATTAAAAAGTATGAAAGAGAATTACCTACACAAGCTTCACTACATCATCTAGTGCATCCTAAGTGCAAAAGTTCAATTAATGTCAGCAGACCTGAGCTCTGGTTGCAGGACTGACATACTGTTCCTATTCCACTGTATGCTGTAGGCACACAGTTTAGAACAGCACTGCAGGAAACTATCCAGAGTTTGAGTCACAGATATCCTTTGAGCTTACTGTATATGAACATCAAGGGCAGGAAGGCCATCAAAAGGCCTTAAGTAACCCCAATGTTTCCCACTTGACAGTGGATATTCTGACTCAAATCCCTTCCCACACTAACGTGAACCACATCCTCAGGAAATGTTTCAGTAATAGTAAAAATGAAGTGAAACAACGTAAATAGCATATTTTTGTTTTGTTTTTGCTTTGTTTTGTTTTCTCTGGAGTAAGCTAATAGATGTAATCTGGGACAACACATTTTTTTGTAGTGTTTTTTTTTTTCTTCCCCTGTGAATTTTTAGGGGTTCCATTTATCCATCTATTGATGATTACCTATTAAGTTTTCCACACCACCTGGGCACAGGGATGGTGTGTTGCAAAAACCACTGAAGATAACATACTGAGTCAAAAACTAGAACCGTCATTTAACATTTATCATTCATATTTATATGTTAGTGATTAACAACACTGCAGTTAGAGCTGCAATCATTATTACTTTTTTATTTATATGTGTTCATCTGCATGTGTTAAACTCATAAAGGGGAAAAACAGAGTGAGAAGAAAGAAATAAAACAGGTTTGAGAATCATTAGACAGCCAGAGAGTGTGATGGTGAATTCTAGTATCCAGCTGGTTTCGCACCATCTGCTGTGCTAATGCACTGATACATCATCATGAGAGTGTGAAGAAAATAATTATGAACCTCAAACACTCCATTTGTAGTTACTGCAAACGTCCACTAGATGACAGTCATCTTCCTTTAATGCTCTCCTCTTCAAAGGAAAAAAAATGACATATATATATATATATGTGTGTGTGTGTGTGTGTGTGTGTGTGTGTGTGTGTGTGTGTGTGTGTGTGTGAGAGAGAGAGAGAGAGAGAGAGTGTGTTTTAGATGGTCCTGCAGTATGGTATGT
>VUQG01044806.1:0-14669 GCA_015106755.1 Etia nguti | reverse complement strand
TTATGTTTATGTTTTCAAAGCCCTTGCCTGTCATTGACCTTCTATCTACAGGAGCTGCACAAAAGAAGCATTTTAGGATCCAACTTGCAAAAAGGCAGTGACGCAGACGCAAACAAAACGTTAGAGAATCTCATTCAAACACTAGGTGGCTTAAACGCCTTTCTGACGAATTCACACAAAAATGAAAGCTTGTTAGAAATATACAAACTTAGTTTTTGGCTTATAATCAGAATCAGAACACTTTTAATAATCCCAGAGGAAATTATGTGGTCACAGTTGCTCCAAGACAATAAAACCAGTCACCAACGTAACAAAATTAAATACTACAACATATTACAATACTACAAAATATGAAAAAAATGCTCTAGTAAATACGAATAGCTCTAATTATAAATATCCCAGTATGTTACACAAAATTAAAATACATATAGTTGGAACTAAGGTGTTCCTCTTATCATATCATGTCATATTATATAAGCTGTATTCATGTACATTTGCCTCTATCAATAAATCACTGCACCTATTTCCCATTTTTCTAACAAAAAATAAGGAAGCCAAGGGTGGTACAAGACTTTTACACAGTACTATATATCTTATGCATCTTATCTTCATACGAGTGACCTTGCAGTCAAGCAAGATCATGCACTTGCTCATACGCTCACAGCTCAGGTCAAGTGAGTTGATGTCCTGCTGATTATGACCAGCAGCAGCACGTGGTTAACCTCATGAATGCATTTTCAGTCATAATGTGCCTCACATGAGGCGCAATCTCTTCAAATGTGGAAACACTATATGTAATTTAGCCAATATCATTTCAGAAATCACTGACCATCAATCTGTTCTGTTCTTTAGATATTATGATGTTTTGTTTTTCGAAAGTGTGTTCAACGCAAAAACTGGTTGACTTAGAGAAAGTACAATACAACAGAAGAACCCTCTACAGGACACTTCAGGGAAATTTTGGAGACAAATGAAAAATGCCATCTTTCCCCATGTCCATGACTTCCACGTATTCCTTGTAAAGCTCCACACAGACAAATGCAACAAGAAGGACACTCACCTTTAAAATAAAAAATAAATAATAATAATAATAATATATGTATGGGTTTTTCTGCTGACCCTCACTTCCCCATTTCTAATGCTAAAAGGACTGCCATTCCAAGTGTGAGCAATCCATCCCTGTTATCTGAATGTTATCTTTGTATAGGGTTTTGAAGACTCTCATATATAAAATATATTTCTGTTTTCATGACTTCTTATGTTACTTTGTATGTCCCTGGTTGCAGGGACACAGCCGCTCCTTATTTATGATGCCTCCTTTTTTTGTCATAAACCATTTGCTTTACCAAGCTGAAGGACAGAAACATAGGAAATAACTTTATTTTTTGCATGGTAAAAAGGAAGAGGCGTCTTTCCACGGCTCTTTGTTGTTGTTTGTAGCTATTTTTTTTTTCAGAGAAAAGGGACACTGTTGCTCAAAATCTGTTAACAAACAGTTCATCTGTAGCATTTTTAATAATCATCTGACTTTAACTTAAAGCAGCTGTTAGCGGTATTTATAGAATGATCTAAAATTTCATTGTATCTGTTATCCAGCTGCTGGGAGTGCATCTGGCAAGCAGCCTGCTATACCTTGGAAGCATAATTCTCTCTCTCTCTCTCTCTCTCACACACACACACACACACACGCACACACACACACACACACACACACAGCTCTGGCTCTCTTCATGTTTCTCTGTCCTTTGTTTTTAAAAAAAAAACCCCAACTTTTCCCTGAATGTAACCTGGAAACAAGGTAAAGTATATGGCAATGATAATGCCAGAACTTGCAAACTCGTCTGGAATATGAAGCTAGAGTAAAAAGCTGTCAAAAAAAAAAAAAAAATCATGGGACTGAAATTTTGAAATCTATCCAGAAATAGCAGAAAACGACAAGCAGCTAGCACTTTTAATGGTATAGGACAGCCTTCTGGTTCTTAAGGTTCATATTTTATACACTGATCAGCCACAACATTAAAACAACAAAAAATAGCATACAGAAGAACAGTGATATTGATCAACTTGTTACCATGCAGTGTTTCATTGTGGAACTTTGAGTATTTGCATTTACATCAAATTCACTCTGACCCTATCGCCCAAACACCCACCCACAAAATGACCCTACAACAGGCTTCTGTATGGTTTGTGGAGAGCCCCAGATGTTGACTCAGCCTTCAAAAACGCCCTAGATCAACATCTCCCTGAGCATCCATGGGATGCACCAGAACAAGCTTCATCCATGGAGGCCACACCCTGAAACCCACACCACCCAAACAATCCACTGCCAACATCCCGATGCCAGGACCACAAGACACCCTCAAATCTCATATTGCCCATAGTCTGACGGGTCAGAGTTGTGTTTGCTGAAAGATGGGGACCTACTGTACACTATATTAGGCAAGTGGTTTCAATACTGTAGCTAATCGGTATGACCTGTTATTTAGTTCATAGTAAGAACATACTGAGTACATTTAAATCCTTGTATATGTCCTGTCATGAGAGCAGACACTCTAAAGAGCTTTTTCAAAAAAGTGTGTCCAAGTTGTAAATTATATGGCTGGGCTTGGTTTCTAAACTCTCCTGTGGGCCTCTATCACATTTTTATGGATTACAGTTCCTTAAAGTGAAATTCCATGCAAAGCAGAATTCAGACCAGCCATGGTAGACAATTCAGCCTTGAATGGTAGATAATGTGAAAATATAGGCGGAGATAACAAATAAGCGATTCCCCTGGGCTTTAGGCTGAATAAGTAAATGTCAATCATTGCAGTTATAGTCGTTTTTATTTTTTGAAAATAGTCTTTTGAGAGTGTCTGTGTGTGCGTGTTATCCGAAACTAAATCCGAGGTCAACCACAGTACAACCACCCCCAGATATTGTCTGCTTCCAGTGTCTTGTTCAAAGTTCCTTTTGCAGGGTGAATGTTTACTGTCTTAAATCCCACACAGTGTTTGTGGATTCAGTCTTTTACTGTTGATCACATAGTTTATTGAAGTTATCACTCAATTTTTGGGGGGTTGTAAGTCTTACTTTTATCCGCCTTTGGAAGATGTGTTATCTTTGATTGAGCTCGGTTTTCTCATTTCGAGAGTTATAAACAAGGTAAAGATAAAACAAACATAAATGCTTTCTGGGGTGGGGTGTATATCACACACATAGCAACATATACTCACATCAGTGCATAGAGAAAGTCTACACAGCCATTCTGTTCTCTATAATCTAAAGTGATAAAAAAACGGTGCCTGGACACTTATAAATAACAACAATGGCAACAACACACACATATGAAAACACAGCATACTAAATAGGTCTGATTTTTACAGTCTGTTGTGTATTTAGTGAAGAGTATTTGCTTGAATCCCCGCAAAGTCACGCTACACCCTGCTCTGTGGGATGCCACTCCCTCTAATAGGGCTCCCTCTGGACAAAACCATTACAGAAGAGCCTCAGACAGATTTATATAATGAATGTATAATAATCGGCAAATGGGTGTGTGTGTGTGGGGGGGGGGTTACTGTTCAGGATGTGAAATTGTGCTACTTTACCATAGTTTATTAATTATCTGCTCAAAAGTTTCGACAGCATGTGTTAAGTCATTAATCCATAATAATATTGAGCTGGAGCAGACCATATGCTTTCTTTTATAACGTGATAATGTGAAGATAAAGTTTAGCTATTATTGTATTATTTAAAGAAATAAATAAATACAGTATTTTGACATATAATTCCATTAGAAATCTTTATCTTCTTGGTGGTGTGTGCAGAGCAGTGTAACATGGTCCTCATGTGAGGCTCATTGACAGTGTGGTTTAGGCTTTGGCTTTCTGTTATTCAAGCAATAGTTTCAGTTTTGTTGTGAGGTTTTAGTGACTCTTATGACTCAATTTGCTTTGGTAACAGACGTTTATGTTTGCGTAGCTTTGAATCTCTGTTAAACATTTCCTTTTTTGTTAATTACGCAGTTATTTTCGTCAGACACCCCCTGATTCATTGTCGACTTATCTGCAGAGGGCCGTGACAGAGCTTCTGAAGAATGTGCCCTGAATTTTTGAACACGTGGCCCTGTCTGACTTTGTTGAGTGTTAGCATGGCATGTTCCAGTGACTTGCACATTTGGACCTCGCTGGATCGCAGTCTGTTTCTGTTGGAGGACTGGGCCACATATTTGAGCCACATGTGTGTTTGAGACAGAAAGCCCAAATGAAATACACATTGGGACGCAGAAGTGCTGCGCATGCAGTTGCATTCCTGGAAGCCGACTCGCAGGCTGACAAAAGAGGAGATGACTGTCACGGCTGAAACGGTATACCAGGAATTATTTGATGGACACTTTATTGTTATAGTTTTATTCCCTTTTAAAGGGTTTGGAACATTTGCTACTGTGTCTGTTTTTCATGTCTTGCTGCAGTAACCCTTATTTCTTGACAGAGGGCAGCAGTAAGCCATTACAAAAACAGAAGAAAAAGTAAACGTGCTTCGTTTTGGTCTCTTACCAGAGCCGCATGCCAAAGACAAGCCATGAACTTAAGCTGATCACACTCTTCCTAATTTGTCCAATTTAAGCTTGTTTGATTCATTGTTGAAAACTGTCTGTCTAAGAGGAGCCAAACCACCATTTGCTCCATCTCCAAAGCATAGTTGAAAGTCTGCCAGCCATATTTGGTGGTTGCCTGCACACTACTGCATTGAAACAATATGTCAGTTTGGAGCATGACTTAATTTGAGCAATAAGCAAATATGCCGGGTAAACCATCATGACGTTGTGCAACAAAGTGGATGACAAGGGGAGTATCAGGGAGTTAAAAGTCACCATCAACTTCTTGTCATAACGTTTTTTTCTCTCTAATCTTTGGGACTGTTGTGTTGGCCTTTTGAGAATTCTTTTACTACTTCAGCATTCCATATAAGAGATTCTAATGGTCCTTATGTGTCCCATTAGGACTTTACACCATCCCATAGAACCAAACTGGGAAAGTAATTTTCTCTGTGACAACCGCCAGTAGAAGTTCTTGTGTTTCCTTCTCTTAAACTCATGAAAACGCATTAACTCACACCTTGACTTATAGTTCATGTTCTCTTGATTCAAAATGCTCCCGCTGCTGTCAGTTAAAAAAAAACCTTCAAACTCTAACAGTTTCAGTTTTAGTGGAAGCTTGGGCAAGTATGAAAGAGCTTGTGCGTGGAGTGTAATTGAACTCCGTGGAAATTTTTGTGGGTTTTTGCAAAATCTGAAGAGAAAAAAAAAATCAAGATAACATATAAGTAGATAGCGGGATCCTACTATGATACGTGTTACAGTGCGGTCTAATGGAAAAATGTTATCTATCAACATTTCATTCTGAGCCCAGTGTCCTTGCTGACCTGCTGTGTAACTAATAATGTTTTTGATCAAGATGAATATTGTGTGCCTTGTTGGGTAAGACGGAGGGAGGGCAGAACATTAAAATACCGACCGTACTTGATGGTGTCCCCCAAGGCCCCTTTGAGAAGCATAGCTTGTCTTCATGAACAGAGGTTACTCTGGCACAAAGGGGGGTTTCATTCCTACAAGGGTTCATGTACTTGAGCTTGGCATTTTTTCATATTTACATTACTTGATAGTCTCAGTAGATCTGTTTATGATATTTCCCTCCTCGCTGTTTGTTTGTACTTCTTTCTTCTCAGCTTTTGCGATCTCTCTCTCCTCCATGTCCCTCCCTCTTTCACATTCTCTTTTTATCTCTTTCTTCTCTCTGTGTTATATCCTGAATAGTGGGTTTCTATTTTTTTTTTCTCTAAAAGGCTTGCGTCATTATTCTCTGTCATTTAACTACATTTCACATGATATTCATAGTCTGAAACTTTATTTTTGTAGCCCTATCAGGACACATTGGTATTCCAGGTCTACAGAAGAGGTGTTTGTACAGAAAATAGAAAAAAAAAAAAAGATGCTACCTGTTTTGACAGCAGTTCAGATATGTGGCAAACACATAGCTGGTGAACTGAGCAGCGACAAAAACCAGACCGTTTGTGATTGCAGCAGCAAATCTATTTCTCCTGGAAAGCCTATTAGAGAAAAAAAAATGGGCCACAAAATTTTGAAGCACAACCGTTTTCACTGCACTCAGTTTACTTTTAACTGTTTCACGCCGTCTGTCTCACACCTGGTTGCTGGGCACGGCACCGAACAGAGCGCGCTCTGTTCTGCCGCTAGAAAAAAATCTGCCGAGCCATACGGAAAATAAATCAGCTCCACGTTCATTAAACAAAAAAGCTGTGGGCAGATTTATTTCATTATTGAGACACTCTAAGTTTAGACACACCCCCCTGCCCCGTGTACAGCAATTTAACTCTCAAAGGTATTCCTCCACTTCATTCCTTTTGGCTCCTTGTGGAGCTACTGGCAATGTCCACGCTACTCTGGTGGATCCTCTTCAAAGCGAACCAGTGTATTGGTTGTGGGTCTCCACCCTTGTTGCTATCTCTTACGCTGCGGTTTGTGAGGCGCTGTAAAAAAGGAAAAAAAATGCTAGCCCAGACACCCAAATTGCTGCATAATGAACCCGTGAAATATCCCCCACCGGGAGAGCCTAGGCTCTCTGAAACAACACGGACAAACCTGCACAAATATGCTGCTCTGTTTATGGAGAGGCAAAGCGCTCGTGGAAATAATCGGCCTATTAGGGTCAGATATTTCAAAGTGTGCTATCTGTTTTCCTTCTTTACCCTCCGCTATGATCTTTGATGCAATTCCCACACCCAGTCTTAGGGTCGTTTGTGATAAAAATCCAACACTAGCTAATTTTCTGCCTATCTTTCTTTCTTTCTTTTTTTCTTTCTATCTCTCCAGCACGTGGAACAGGTATCTAAAGTGTTGATTTGTTATCATTCTGACTTCGCAATGCTGGTGCACACTGAGGTCACAGAGCAGGGAAACTGTGAAACCACAGCGCCCAAATCTGACATTCATGCGAAAATAAACATGGTGGCATGTCAGTTTCATTTAAGGTCTTGTGAGATTATGCTGATTTTGATTTTCACTCCTTTTCCTTTCTGAAACTTTTAGATAATAGCGTGCAACTAGTAAGTCATGAAAGCAGCAATTATGAGCAGTAAATAGCAGATGTAGGTTGGCTTGTTGTCGTTACAGGAATATAACTGAGGTCTCTGAAAAGAATCACCTGCTTTACGCACATGAAAAGGTGCCCTGCACGACCTTCCAGCTAAAAAAAAAAAATAAATATAATCTTAGCCACTACCAGCTCCATCCTCTCAGGATCCACTGAGGAAGGAAGCAGGTCAGGCTGCCTTAGTGCCCCATGAGCTGTGCAGCACCATCTCCTGCAGGGACATTGGTTATTTTTGGACTGAAGGCGGATCGTGTTACGACTACGAGAAGACCCCTCAGACAGGAAATCACCCAGCACGCCACCTAGCTGCTCCCACATTCTTGGCCGTCAGCCTGACTGAATGGTGCTTCAGCATGCAGATGGTGATGAGAGAGGAAAACCCATAAGAACAAGAGAGCCATCTTCTTTTCAGCTACGGATGACCTCTTGCTCACTCAAGTCTCAGCCCTGTATGATAAAAATGTATATCACCACACCCAGTTGCAATGGTTTATTACATTTCTAGATGGTATATTGTAGAAATGCAGAAATGATGCCATTATCATACAATTTCTGCAGTCCAGCAAGAGGAAAAGACAACATGGCACATGTTACTAATCAGCTTACCTGTGTTTATTTAAAATAGACATTTAAATCAGTATTTTTTCTTGTGTATTTTTGTTATTCATATGTGGCCTATATAAATTTCCATAATATAACAGGTGGTATAAGCAGCTATACCCATTATGCTAATCCATTTTTGCTTACATAGCATCACAGATAAGCATGGCTAATGTTTCAGCAGTTTTTCTGAGGCAGGCTTATGCTTACGTAAACTCTGCTTTAATCCCACAATGGTCTACGAAGGTGAAAGCGAGATTAGATCAAGCTTCTACACTGTTGAAATATTTCTTGCATCATTATCATAACCGAGCAAAAGACTGCGCAACGAAGTCATGCGTGGTGCTATTTGTTTCATATGAACATTCCTGGGGTTAGCTGAAAAACCACCAAGTTATTATGTGGGAAATATCAAAGGCTGTGTGGCCACCAAGGCTGAAGTGAAGAGCGTGGGAGGTTTGTGACATACCCCCCGATTTCTTTCCATCTGCCCACCAAAAACATTTGTGTACTGCGTTTGTGTGCGTGTGAGTGTAGTTAGTATGCATGGCTGTGTGTGTCTAATGAGACTGTTTGCCTGCTCTGCTGTGGAAAAAAAAATCTTCATTGCCTCCAGGACAGTTGTCAACAGTCAAGTAAATTTTATGAAACTTGTGTCTATACTAAAATTTACTCTTGAAAGTGGCCGCATTCTCATTTTGTTCACACCACATAATGTTTACCTGACTCACACCCTGAGACTGTACATGAATGATGGTCATAGCCACCATGATAACACCCACTGGTTCATTTGCTGTCATCTTAGTGTGTTCATGCTAACATTAGCAAGCTGCAACTAAAGACTGTATGGGTGCATTGCATATACACAGTTACCTGCTAATTAGTCCTCAGCAAGATGCAAATAAAAAACAAATGTTAATGCCTGAAATGCTAGAGTCCACAGTCAACAAACCTCAAGTGAACAGACAGAGCATGACAAAGGCAGGGCGACATGGCCTCAAAGACTTCAGTACAGTGAGTCCAGATGCTTGACCTGAAGGAGTGGGGATGATGTGAGAACCTGGTGAGACTCAACAACATACGTTCATGTGCAGGAGAAGGAAAATGGTGAAGCACTCTTCATCTTTTGAGGAGCAAAGATATGGACATTATTTTTATTTTTGTTGCACGAAAGAACAAGATCATCCAGGGCGTTGTACTACACAACTTCAGCCCTTTGTAAACATCTGCAAAGACAGCATGCTAGCACAAAGCTAGCAAATAACTCAGAGTGATGGTAAATCTCTGTGTATGCCAACCCTAGTCGAGAAGCCAGAGAACAAAGGCAGTGAAGAGCACTCAGGCTTCCAGCTACAGCGCATGTTTCCACAGTAGAATCACTGCGATTGCTTTGAAGTCTTGATTTGTGTCAGTGTGTGAGACTTTACCCTCCGGTCTATATACTAACACTTATTTGCAGATGATTTGAATTGGATATCATTGGCAAATAAGTGCAGATGATTGAAAGTTCTAATGTCAGAACTTTCAATCATCTCTCTCTGAGGTCACTAATATGAAATGAATAACTGAGGCCCAAGAGCAGAGTCCTGTGGGACACCACGCCGCAGGGGAACTGACACCTAGCCTCCATCAGAGAAAATGAAACTTCTATGTGTAAGAAATGATTTGAACCATTTTAAGGCTGCACCTCAAACACCCACACAGTGTGACGTCAAGGCGTCAAGCTCAGAGCGGAAATTACCTACAGAGAGCAAAAACTCTTATGAAACAAACAGCACATATTTGGTTATGTTTCCTTACAGTGACTGAAATATCATTATGCCAAATCACACTGGACTTGTTGAGTATTAGTTTTCTCAATTGGGGTATAGCACTGTTTACTATCTAATACATCATGTTGATCTTATTACTGCTATTTGAACTATTGAAATTTGGCCATACTGTGTAACCAAAGCCAGACAACCTCTTTCCCTTTTTTCTCTCAAAATCTTTAAATAATAATAATTTTTTGGGATACAGACATCAGATTGTTACAGTTTTGGTTTTTAGAATAGCTCTTTTGTTTATCTGTGCATTTTACAAATGGAATGTGTCCCAGTGCCCGGTTTATTGGTGTTCACATCAGCCTGACCTCAAGGTGTAAAAGGGCTGTTTCTTCACAGTTACTTCACCGGCTCAGGTTACCCACCACCAATCCAGCCTGAGAAAAACCAAGATGGAGGTGACCATTCCTTGAAACAACCCTGTTTTCTCACATGCAAATGAAGAAATGTGTCAAATCTCCACAGCACCACACAGCATTTGGCATTCATTATGGATTTTTGTGTATAGGCAAATAAAAGTTTGGATCCCAAATGCACCCATCGTGCAAGGTTTCCATCACACACAGAATGAAGACATATCCTTTAAAAGTGTGATTCAGTTTTAGTTATTTTTTTTGTATATTTGGTGCTTTTTAAAAAACTTTAAAGTGAGTAGAAACTATTCTCAATTTCCAGTCTCAGCTTTTTATTCAAACACACTAGTGTTCATTCACTCTGTGCAGAGTGCAGCAGCTAAGAAATCTATACACTAACTTTGAATGACTGGGCTAAAGGTGACCCTCTCACCTACTCAAGCTTCAGTACAGTACATTCCCTGACTGGAAGGTGGAGAGCATGAGGAAGAAGGAGTAGACCGTCTGCCCTCTTTCATCATTTCCCCTCCACGCTGCTGCTGCCCCTGAACCCACCTTCATTAAAACTCACTAGAGGGTTATGAATGGGCCTGTCTGGCCTACTGCGCGGCCTTGAAAGCCCAGCTGGTTCCTATTACAGACTCTTACAATACACACGTGTGTGCATGGTTTGGTGGGTGTGGGTGAGAGAAAGAGAGACAGAGCTCATTCATCTGACACTGAGGGGTAACAGGTTCTAGTTAATCCCTGGCAGGTAGCTCTGATGAGACCCAGTATTCAGGTGCTGCCAGAATTGAGCACCATTTGGAACGGTGGGAGGGGCACAAACATCTTTCAGTGGAAGTAAAGGTGGAGAACGGCGACGTGACCCCCGCGTTTTCAGGCTGCAGTCAATGCTGTTTCCCCGTGAACCTCTGAGACGTTTATCTTTCTCCTCCTGATCCCATCATCCTCAGCGTCCTCGTACAAAGCACCCTTTTTTTAAAGACTTTTTTTCCTCTTCGTCCTGCTCCCACTCTCCATGTGCTCATCACTCAGCTGTTTCACTGTTTATGCTGTTCTTCTTTCACCTGCCTACCCTTTGTAATTTATAATAATACATTTTAAGAAAAAAAAGGTGCCCTTTTTATGATAAGACATTATTTTCCTGGATGTTGTCCAAACACAAGGATGGGATTTCAGGCCCCGAGCCAGACATTTTGGGTCCACTTTTATGAAAGTATATAAATCTGAGTGAGCCACAGAGGAGAGGTATATAAGCTCAGTCCCATGGCCTTTTGTTCTCATGTTGGTCTCTTATTGCAGCAGCGAGCAGGGGGGGGGGTTGGGGTGAGGGGAGCTGACGACTGAAATAAAACTGTTCGGTTGAAGAGTCCGTGCTACAGTAGCTTCATGTATCATCCAAACAAGGGTCCTTCAAGCTGGAAGCATTTCCATTAGTCAATTTGTTAAGGAGAAGAACGGGAGTTACGAGGCGACTGCCATTATGAATCATAATTACAGCACAA
This sequence comes from Etia nguti, assembly GCA_015106755.1. Taxonomy (NCBI): domain Eukaryota; kingdom Metazoa; phylum Chordata; class Actinopteri; order Cichliformes; family Cichlidae; genus Etia; species Etia nguti. The sequence continues at coordinate 3,234 of VUQG01044806.1, read as the reverse complement.
ATCCACGTTATCCTATCCAACTTTGAATTATATTCCCTTGTACCTTTAATGCTGCTGGACTGTGAATAAAAACAAACTGAATAACACTAAGGGTGCACTTGTGCTATCGGAGCCATCTGCGTACTGACAAATGTCAGGCTGCTCTGAGTGACAGACGCTGTACATCACTGTGGTCATGGCGAGAAAGGGAAGAAAGAAAAAAGGAAAAAAAAGGAAGACATGGAAAGAGGACATGTCTTATTTATGATAGCAATGTGGTTTAAATTGAGTCCACTCACACTACCCCTCCAACTCCACCCCCGCACTGAATTCCCAGGCTTGAGTAAATCGCCTCACTTACGTCGGAGTTTACATTCTCATGCCCTCCCAACCGCCAGGCCTTCGCTCCCACCCCCCACAAACAGATTTTTTTTTTTCCCCCCTCTTGTGTTTTTCTCCCTCCCATCACTAACACCCTCATTCACAGCAGCACCCTACACCCCCCATCCACCTCCCAAACCATCCTAAACTGCTGCACAGTGCAACACATGTGCTTCCAATTAAGCTTTCTTTTGTGGAGAAGCTGCCTCTTTTTTCGCGTTCACACACGCCAGCTTTAGGTAACATGAAGAGATATATATGTATAAATTGCATGTGTATAATGGCTCTCATTTGCAATCTGTAAAAATTATTTTTCCCCCTCCAATTTGCATATTTGAATTGGATTTAAGTTATATAGGTTTCATGCACATGCAGTCACCTTTATTGCATTTCTCAGAAAATGCTATAAGGTGTAAATACAACGTGCCTATTGCACACCTGTCACCGTTGCAAACGGCCTAAACTGGCAATCAAAAAATGTGCTTTTCTCATTGAGACACAATGTGGATGCTATAAAACGCATCAACTTCCTGAAGTTTTGCTTGTGACCACTAGAGGAGCCCCTACAACACATGAACACAACAGCCCACTCGGTCAGAGTTTGAGTAGTTGCCGTCTGTGGCTGGGAAGCTTTTTATCATAACACTTCAATGAAATCCTTGCAATCATGTTTCAGCCACTAATGGTAGCGTGATTTCCTCTTACCCTCAAAGAGTGGAGGGGTTTGGCAGATCTCTCAGAGGGTCAGATATCATTCAGTATTAGGCTTTAAATCCACTTTCATGAAATAAAGGAAGAGGCTAAACATGCATGCACATATGTCTATTCATTGTTTACAGGTGACTCACATAGCAGCGATGTTTAAGTGTGGTTGTTTTCTAGGCTGCTTGCTGCAGCTTGTGATTGAAATTACTGTTGCTAGGGAGACGCTCTAATTTGGCTTCATTGTAGACATTGTGGTTTGAGCAACAGGTGCCTGTTATTTTTGGTTGCTTTGTTGCAGGGCTCAGTGTGTTTAAGTACGTTGTGTTTGTGTGTGTGTGTCTGCGCGTGTTTCTTCTGCAAGGGTGTATGCACAAGAGTGTGTACTGATGTGTGTCCTACCATGCTACCTTTGCATCTTCAGAAGGACAGAAATACACAGCCGCAAGCTGAGACAAGCAGGAGCAAATAAGGCTCTGCGGTTCGCCGAGCTCCACACCCATGGGATGCTTAGCATTTGTTTACCAACCCTCTTGAAGGTGTGAGATTTTTTTAAGGGTTATTTAAACCTCACTTCAGTTCACACAAGCAAATCAGGTAAGAGGGGAAAAAAAAATCAGGTTACCAAAGTTGTGTGACTTGAATCAACCGCCGCTCAACTTGACCTTTAAATTTTTCCATTCCTCTGTTTAACTAAACTGATACACAAGGGTTTGAGCTGACAGACTACGAGGATAAAGTGATTAGACTTTGCATACTCTGATCCTTGTTCTGTGATGTGAAACCGAAAGTGTGTGTTTATTATGAATTTAAATGACAACTGACGTTAAAATAGCCTGCATACATTGCAACCGCTTCATAATCCACCTTATGTTGACATAAAAACGAAGCAACATACAGGCGAAACGGACCCGTTTTTAAAGTAAGTCTGATGGTTCATTTTTATTCTGAAACAGTAATATTTCCATTGATTTAGCTGTACCTGATGTCCACTGACAGTGACATAATGTGTGTTAAATATAACTGGGGTTTTTGGTAGCACTTTATAGTTCTGTAGTACTAAAACATTAATGGGGTAATAGGTCAATAAACAAGAGTGAATCATGCCAGTCAGTTTTCTCTGGTAACGCCTGTCTGGCTGAATGTTTTTACCTTTTTTGTGCTAATGTGACCATAAGTTAGCTGACCTGAATTGCAAGCTATGGTGGGTCAGCTTATTTGTCCCGAGAGCTGAGTCGCTGGTAAATTATTCAGCCTGCTCTTTTCAAAACTAACAGTTGAATGCAAGCTCCAAATAACACAGCCAAGTTAAACCTAGTTGTTTTGTCTAATGTTACTACAAATATTACCATGCATAGAACCTTTATCAGCTAACACAATACTAGATTATTTATTATGTTAAACAACTTGGAATTTAGCCAACAAATTTGTAAATAAAGATTACCTACTAGCAAAGATGAAGTGTGGTAACAACAATTTGGTAAAAACCTCTGGTCTACATCTTCCTACTTATGCCCCAAAAGGTTGATTCTGTTCATCTGGACGTAGCGTTTTCAATGGGAGAAACATTTCGTCACTCAGCCAAGTGACTTCTTCTGAAGAAGCATGTTTCATGAGTGATGATATAATATAATATCTTGGATACGTCTTCGTGACACAATTGAAAACTCTTCTTTCAAAGTGATAAGTTTTAGCTATGCAAGGGGCTGCTTTCTGTAAGAAATTACGTGCACGGTTTGTTGTCTTTGGAGCTGATGGTGTAATGCAGGGGGTCTCAAACTTAGATGAGCTGTGGGCCACTGTTGTGATCTCATTGGAGGGCCACCTTAGTGTTCAAGTAGTACAAAAAAAACCCAAAAAAACAACCAAACAAGAAAATGCAGTGTTTGTTTGTTTGTTTTTAAAATTTCAAATATTGTATAACAAGACAAAACTGCAAACGTGAACACAATTTTTTTTTCTCACTCTTAACTAACTGAAGCTTTTCATTGAACTACCAAATAAACAAGTTGTTACTCTCTTTCTGGCCAGACACGTGGCAGCACTTCTACTAATTTTGTTCATATTTAACAAAATAAAAATGCAGACATAAGTGTACACATTAGATTTTGACTGCTAGTGAAAATTGTTTTCTTTACAAATAACTCTCTCACTGAGCTAACACAACCAATC
>VUQG01044805.1:22678-47917 GCA_015106755.1 Etia nguti | reverse complement strand
GTAGAAGTGACCTCAAAGGCAAAAACACCAAAACATCAGTGTCTTTAGTGGACACGACTGGAAGAAATCTGTGAAATTTAGATTTGCCAGCTGTTTGTGGGTAATCAACACCGATACCACTCTGTCTACAAAATGCAGCAGTTTAAAAATGCTTGACACTAACATTGGGCTGATACATCATCTAACTTTAAGCCCCTCAGGCCACAGCGCCTGTCGTTCGCTCTTCTTCTCAGCCAGCTTACGAAACAAAAGCACAACCAGGAGCAGCCCACTCACACTGCCACCTGGTGACAGTAAAAAAGCTACAACATGTGCACATACAGTTCACAAACACAGTACCATAAACACCTGGGACATAAATCATTTGGATAATAATCTTGAATATCAAGTTATTTGTACTTTTACACTTTCATGTATTTTCATTTCAACTTTAGTCCTATTTTTAATTTCAGGTGGTATTAAAAAGGTTTTAAAATGCCTTAAACCTGCTTATACTTGTGTACACCCTTTTAAAAAAGCATGTTTTTGGTCTAAGGTAGCATTCACCTCAGTCCGGCATCATGGAGTGTGTTGGAGAGTGTGATAATGTGTGTGTGTATTTTGCACTGTGGTGCCACCTAGTGGTGATTTCCTGTTTGTTGCGTTGTAGGTGGAGGTGATAGAGGGCTGTCTACAGTGCCCTGAATCAGGACGGGAGTTCCCGATCTCCAAAGGAATCCCCAACATGCTGCTGAATGAAGACGAAGTGTAGACGGCCGCGCCGCGGTTCCCATTCCGTTCCCTCCTCACCCCCTAAACTGTGTTTCTGACTCTGGACTGCGTGCATTCAGAGACAGGCTGGACTCTGGCCAGAGTTGGAAAACGGGCACTGGTTTGATTGTAGTTGTGACATCTGAACAGCCGATGCCGCCGGTGGAGAAGATTTGACGATTAACAGATGGAAACGTTCCCTGAGAGTAACCCCCAGTGGTTTTATCTGTATTTATTTTTGTAACTGTTTTGAGTCCTTTCTTGTTTTTTCTTTTCTTTTTTTTTCCTTTTTCAATAAAACTGTCCAGATTTTCATGACAGCCAGAGTCATTAGTGGAAAATATGGATTCAGTTGTATGCTAAAATATAACCCTGAGAGGCTGGCTCTGAACCCCATCCTGCCTTCTGCTGAGGGCCAGATGACGTGGCAGTGGCTTGTCTATATTTGGCTTTGAGGAAAAAGAGGCAGAAACGGCAGGCTGGCAGGCTGGAAGTTGTTTTTGAGGAAGTCTTTCTATTTTTTTTGTCCTTGAAGCCACATATTACAGCTCTCATGCACGCACACACACACACACACAGAGTCAGACACAGACAGAGAAAACACCCCACCTGGGAATGCTCCTCTGATCTGAGATGGTCCGTGATGTGTCTGATCTTTGTAAGATCGCTGACAGGAGGATTTGAGCGCCATGTTGACTAATTAGGCGTCTTTCGTCGTCTTCTGTCTGATGTGAAGCGGCAGCAGTCAAGTTGGAGCAGGAGCCTGTTTGTTCGCAGGCGCTGTTATCATTTTTAGAAACACTGCCAGGACAGACGATGAAGGGGGAGGTTGCCCTGACCAGAAGCCTAAAGGCAGCCTGAGTCTCTCCTACCTTTCCCTTCTACTTACAGCAATTACAGGCCTCCACCCGCAACTATAATAACGGTATAATGGGATGGCAACAGAGCAGCAATAAAAGCCACCCCTGACAGATTAATAGTCCTCTCTGAGTTAGGAGCTGTAATTAACAATGAGACCAAAGAGGAACAGAGAGAAAAGAAAGGCGCTAGATTGAAAGCTTAAAGAGGTAAAGATTTTTTTTTAAAGCGGGGGATCGACTGCCTTTGGAGTGATTTAATAAAATTCAGAGTAAGCCTTCAAAGTCTCTGAATGAACAAGTCAAAGCCTGAAATCACACCCAGCCTAAAGCTGCATTTTGAAATCAGCATTTTTATGTTGCATAAATATTTAAGAGGTTTCACATTTTGGGAAATGGGCCTTTTAGCAGAAATCGATACCACTCTCATCCGGCTCTATTGGCAGGTGACAAATGGCCATCAACAGGAGTGCTGAAACTCATAAAATTACAGTTTTGATTGTTGGATTATTTAGTGTAAGGATCTGTGGGTTTCTGGAGACGTAGCTTGAGAATACTGCAGTGGTGGACCACAGCTTCTCTAATCTAAACTTTGCATTTCCCTTTTAGTATTTTTGATACTGCTGTACGCAGGGCTTCATGACTTTACTGCGCTTTCACAGGTTTTTAGGAATAATTGATTGAAGGCGTCAGAGCCCAGTGACGTTTCACTCTGTGGGAGTCACAGATGTAACACTGGCATTTAACTCCTTGCATGCACTCACGTCTTTAGGTACACCTGTTCAGCTGTTTGTTAATGCAAATACTTATTTAGTGAATCACATGGCTTTGGCCACAATGCATTTAATATGAAAGAATGAGGAAGGAAGGTGATTTAAGTGACTTTGAACATGGCGTGGTTTTCGGGCTGGTCTGAGTATTTCAGAAACTTCGGATCTGCTGGGATTTTCCCCAAACAAACAACCATCTCCAGAGTTTACACAGAATGATCTTAAAAAGAGAAAATATCCAATGAGCAGTAGTTCTGTGGGTGAGAACACCTTGTTGATGTAGGAAGAATATGGCCAGACTCCTTCGAGCTGACACAAAGGCAACAATAACCCAAATAACTACTCGTTACAACCCAGGTATGCAGGGGAGCATCTATAAACAGAGAAAAATGAGACTATGAATAAAACGAGTTCAAAAAAATTGGGCAATGGAAGACGGGAAAAATGTTTGATAGGTCTCATTTCTGCTGCAACGTTTGGATGAAAGGGTCAATTTGTTGTAAACGACATGAAAGCATGGATCCATCCTGCTGTGTATCAACAGTTCAGGCTGGTGGTGGTGGTGTAATGGTGTTGGGGGTATTCTCTTGGCACACTTTGGGCACTTTGAATGTTGTATAGACATCACACCATACCTGAGTATTGTTTCTGACCATGTCCATCTGTTTACAACCCATCTTCTGATGGGTGCTTTCTTGAACATGACAACGACTTCTCTATACTCAAATGGCCTCCATGGTCACCAGACCTCAATCCAACAAAGCACTTTTGGGATGTCCTGGAACAGGATTCGTATCATGGATGTGCAGCCGGCAAATCAGCAGCAACTGTGTGCTGCTGTGTTTGTTGCTGTCATGTCAACATGCACCAAAATCTCTGAGGAAGGTGTCCAGCACCTTGTTGAATCTTTGCCCCGAAGACTTAAGGCAGCTCTGCACACAAAAGGTGGTCTAACATTGAACTAGCACCACGTATCTAACAAAGTGGCAGGTGTATACTATAAACGTGTATAATTTGGCTATTTTGCACATATTAAGCAAAGGTAATGTAAAGATTTAGTTCCTCAAATGCCGAGCTACTCCTCTGGAGCGGTTTAGTTGCGGGGAGAGGATGGTGAATTTTTGTGGAGAAAATAATTGCAAAATGTGCAGCTATGTGTGTGTGCCTCTTCTGGAGGGAGGAAGATGGTTTTTACCTACATAATAATACACTGCATTCACTCTGGTGGCATCCCGCCCCACCATCACCACCACCACCACCATCCCTCCCTCCCTCCCTCTCTCTCTGTCTCAGCCTCAGAGTTTCTCACAGAGGATCTGCAGAATAATGGAGTCACATCCTGCAGCAGGTCTCTGTGTCTTCAGCAGAACTTTCAGCCCAGCATTTACCAGGCTGGAGCTCATTTAATTGGGGATCTGCAGGTCACTGTAAAGTTTCCTCTCTCTTTTTTTTTTAAGTCACAGCACAAGGACTTCTTTCTTATGTTTTCTGCGTCATGTCTTTTTACGTCGTCTGACTTTTTCCGTGTTTAGATGTTTATATGAGGGGTTTAACAGGCCCACCGTGTTTTTTCCAACATAAATCACATTTTTTTTCTACGTTTCAGTACAGCCCGCTCACTGTTTACCTATAACGGGGAATGGGAGGACCTCATTGGGTTTTTCAAGTTGTAGCTAGATTTTCTGGAAGCGGATATGGGACAGTCTTTTGCTCCACACATGGGTGTTTCGGGGGTGAAGGCACGGGAGCTGTGTTGCTTTCGGTGAAGTGCGCCGCTCAGGTTGTTGTTTGAAGGATTTGCGACATGGGCTGAGCTCTTGTGACGACTCTGTTCTCCTGAAAGCTGTTCGCGTATCCGAAGATGGACGGCGGAAAACGGAGATAACGTTTTAACTTTCCGCCAGACTGTCGTTAAAAAACGCCACCTTTACACGAAGAGAGCGCGCGCACGCCGGCACGGGACACCAGAGCTCTCTGAGCGCACCAGACTGGACCTGAAGAGTCACGAGAAGTTTCCAATCACTTCATTTTTACAGTGTTTTGTTGCAGTTTATATATATATTTTAAAAATCAAAACAGTTTTTTCTTAGATGCAGTAAGTTAAATGTAGATTTTAAAGAATAAATAATGCGTCCTTGTGTGTTTGGTGTTTGGCGCATCTATGAAAATGTTAAAAAACTACAAAATCAGAAGTGTGAAGTCAGCAGATGTGGTTTTCCCTTCTTACATGACGCGGTTTTGACCAAAATAACACATTAGAGCTGGATTTTTTTTAAAAAATAGTTTATTGATCTAAGTTAGGAAGGCTCTGGTTTCACCCTCAGCCTAGCAGTTTAAATCATTTTACGCACACGTTTCTGCGCGCTTGGTTTGGAGACGAAGCTTGTTAGTCAGAGCCCACAGAGCCCTGAATTATCTCCGTCCTCGCACCTCCTCCCCGGACAATGTGGCTTCCCCGCCTCGCGCTGCTGCTGCTGCTCCGGTTCTCCGGTGTGTTCCTGGTGGAGGGGTTCAACACGTGCCAGTCCATCAACCTGGACGCGCAGAAGTCTCGACGCATCGAGGCGGTGCGCGGTCAAATCCTCAGCAAGCTCCGCATCCGCAGCCCTCCGGACGACGACGACGAGCCGACACCGAGCTCGGTGCCCCCGGAGGTCATGCTCCTCTACAACAGCACGCGGGAGCTGCTGAAGGAACGCGCGCGCCAGGCCGAGTCCGCGTGCGAGCGCGAAAGCAGCGAGGAGGACTACTACGCCAAAGAGGTGCAGAGGATCGACATGCTGCCCCCCCGCACCGACACAAGTGAGTCCTGACAGGGGTTCTCAATGTGTGGCCCGCGGTCCCCAGTGGTCACTTTAGAAGAATTAAAGTGTATACTAGTTTGAAACGTCTGAATACTTCCCATCTCAGTGAATTACAGTGAAAAAGTAACAATGTTGCCATGTTTTATTTTAATGTTTTAACTGTTAAACAATTTATCAGCAAGTCAAGTGTGTGTTTTCCCCACATGAGACATTTATTTGAACCTCCTCAGGTCCTGCATCCTCATATGGGGCATCACATTTTTCTTTTCTGCACTTAATACTTCATTCTGAATCCCAAACAAGAGCTCCGGCCTCAGATCCAAATGATAAATTAAAGCACCACCTATGGGGTCTCATACACTGAATTTTGTATTAACCTTCCTGACTAAACAGTCCCTCCACCCATATCATAGCAACAGTGACTGATAATTATTTAAATTAAAAAACAAAACGATTTTCTGACTGCTGATGGATTAGTAGCCCTTGAATATTGTATCTGATTTTGTGAGTCTGTCTCTGATTAACCTGTTTGGTTTGGTAGGTCAGTCTCCTAACTAAGCTTTATAAACTACCTGCTTTTATCAACTTTAACTACACATATAACAGCTTCTCTGTGCACCATTTATTATCAGTTGATATAAATATTTGTAATAAATTCTAACACAAAAAGAGCTGAAAGCAAGTGTGACATTTTTAATTAATTTATATTATTTGCCAACTAGTGTAACTTATAGTACTGTGCAAAAGTCCTGAGCCACCCTTCAGTTCCTTATATTTTGCTTTGGGGAAAGACTATTTCTGATGAGGCTACAGTGAACAGTAGATGGATCAACTGAAGGTCCAGGTCCATCTCTCAGGTCCTTTGTCAGGCTGGATTTTTTCCTGTCCTGCAGATAGATTGTAGACCTGCTGTCTTTTGTCTTCCACTTGTCCAATTTCCTCAGTTTTTTAAGGACATGCTGCACAGTTTGCTGAGATATGCCAAGTTTTCAACTAACAGCTCTTTGGAAAGCACCTTGTTGGTGCGAAAATACTATTTTATGCCTGTTAAACTGTGTTATATTTGATAAATTTAACAAAATAAATGTGATTAAATGATGTGTTTTTGTGTCAGGCTGGTAGTAACATAATGCCTAAAGATACCATTTAAAAATGTCTGTTCGCTAAGTCCTCTGTTATGTGTAGACACAGCACTGGTTCATCCCTTGACTAAAGTCCCTTTTTACACTAGAACTCTCTGAAAACAGTCAGGCACAAGGACTGAAAATGAGTGAAAAAGTGTCCAAAAAAAAGACCTCCAGAAACCCTGGTGAAGTGTACTGTACTGGAGAAGACCACTGTAAAAAATACAGAAAGTCTGGCTAAAGAAATGAGGGGTGGCTCAACACATCTGTAAAGTAAATTTAAGACATTTTGTCTAATTATGATAGTTTTTTAATATGTCTGTTTAGCAGTTTATTGGCATCCACACCTGCATTTATAGTTCTTGATAAACACAACAGAATAACTACACTGTAGTCTGCTGTAAACCATTTATCACATGCTCAATAGGGGGACCTAAAAACAGAGCCAAACGAATCAAATAAATGGAGTAAAAGGCACATTATTTCCCTATGAGGAAGAGAAGTGTTAGTAGTAGTCAGTAAGAAGTTTCTGTCTGTTTTAAATCATAGCTACTGCTGTGAGACACTGTACTACTGCACATCCCACCTTCTAAAAAACTAAAAACTACCCCAGATGTACCCCTGAGTAACGCACTCTGCTTTCCTGCCCCATCGGAGCAGTTTCATGGAGTCGATCCACCAGCTGTGGAAACAAAACTCTGTGTGTTGATGGATCTTATTTGGAAGATTTGAAGATTAATGGTGCTGCTGATACTACATGGTGCATAATTGTATAACTGTCTAGATGTTTGGGGATGTTTCACACAGGAAAACCCATGAGCACAACAATCAGCCATATATTAAACATAAGGGCCAACACATTTAGTCTCTTTACCCAAACCTATAATTTGGGTTCAAGACGCTCATCAGCAGTAATTACGTCCGAGACAATCAGTCCCACAGTGCAGTTTTAACCCATAGTATAAATACAGCATTGTGTGAAGGCACGAGATGTTGTTGGAGCATTAGTCATCCACAGTGCTTTGTTTTGCTCCCTCAAGATGCGGTGCAGCCAACAGCATCCAGCCCCCACTACAGAGTCGTCCACTTTGACGTCAGCGGAGTCGACCTGACTAACAGCACTCTGGTCAAGGCTGAGTTCAGGATCTTCAGAGCCCCCAACCCACAGGCCCGGGCCTCGGAGCAGAGAGTGGAGCTCTATCAGGTATAGCCATCATTCTCAGTGAGTGACAGTTTGATTTGATCTTAAAGCCCGGAGATTGTTATTTATAATTCAACCCAACACAGAAACATCTCTTCTGTATCAATGAGACGATGATCTAGCTCCTTCTGTGTGTTTGTTTTCTCAGCTGCTAAAGCCGGATGAAGACAGCACGTCCACTCAACGTTACATCGACTCGCGCACCGTTCAGCCAAAAGTCAAAGGAGCCTGGATCTCTATGGAGGTCACAGAGACCATAAAGGACTGGGTGTCAGATCCAGGTGAGCTTCAGCACCAGCGAGCCGTTACCAGCTCGCACTGTGATCCATACGTCAGTGTTTGCAGATCTCTTTCCCTTCTTCCCCCCATAGAGAATAATCTTGGCCTGAAGCTGGGCGTCCACTGTCCCTGCTGCACCTTCGTCCCATCCACCAACAACATCGTTCCCAACAAGAGCGAGGAGCTGGAGGCCCTGTTTGCTGGTCTGTTGCAGTCTTTTATGATAGAAAGACTTTATAATCATGCATTTATGTGCACTGCAGATGCCGCTAAAAGCATTCTAGTCCAGGAAACTGAGATTAAAGGGACCCAGTGATGATGATGTTGCTCCTTATTCTGTCATAGAAAAAGGTAGATGCAGAAGTAGTCCATGTGAGACTAAATTTAAGGCTTAAGACTAATTTAAATGTTTCAGTTTTGCTGCTTATGCCTCTGAGTGATGTCAGCGAGACATACTGTCCCTGATATGGTCCTCCGAGTCACACAGAAGCCCCACCCACCTGCTGTTCAACTGTTTCTGAGGGGCAGCATTTCAGGAGGAGGAGAAGAGCCAAAATGGCTTGTTTCATTTGTTTCCTTCATTTTGTTACTGATTATGTCCTTAAAATCAACACAATCAACCTCTTTGTGCAGATGCTTGTTTTTAGATGGCTGTTCGGGACTCACCGTTAGTTGTACTGCAGCTACGTGAGATTGTTTTTCACAAGAACAACTAAGCAAGACAGCCAGCGTGCCAGCAAGACTTAAGAAACTTCAGTTGTTTCCTGGCAGCCTTTTGAGTTGCGAAATGCAAAGTTAACAGATTTGGAAGAGTCGAAGATTTATGAGCGCAGCAAAAAAATAAGATAAAAAAAATCCAGCAGGTCAAAAAAAAGTGAACATAAATAACAAAAATGATTTATGAATCCCTCACACACTATCATACAGGAATAATGGAAAAACTGTTCCTCCACACAGTGATACTACTGAATACCAGACGGTCTGTGTTGCTTCATTTAGGCCCCCAAATTATGGCACTTTCCTCAGGACTTACTCTCAACCAAGCCAAGTCAGGTTTTTGCACACGTGGGGGAAAAGAAATTCAACTTGTGATACTGATGTAAGACAAGCAGGGGCTTGTTTTGAGCGCTCTGGCTCCTGTACCTCAGAAAGAGTGAAGAAAAAAAAAAAGATCCATGAAGTCAGACAAAGAGTCAGACCATCGTTCCTGCTGTAGGAAACATCTGGTTTACATATTACTTCTGTCATATTTGTTCAATGACATTCAAAATGTGCACAAGAACATCAATTCTGCTGCCTTCTTAGAAAAACAGAGTCTTTAGAGGGTAAGAATCAAGTCAGTGACGGCGCCTTTCACGGACAGATCTAGTAGTTATTGCTGCGTATGAAAAAACACATTTTCTGGCACTCACACCAGAGCTGGCTGACTAACTTTAAAAACATCATGCACACACTTTTCTGCCCTTTTAACAGTGCATTTACTTGGAATTTAAATATGTTTGGATTGAAAAAATATACTTAAAAAAAGTGTGAACTAAATGCCTTGGCCTGGCAGGAAGACAGTGTGGAGTTTTGGGAGGGGCAGCAGTCGCCGCTGCAAAATGAAAGCATGGGAAATGAAAATAAGATTAGAGTATTGCACAAACCATAGGAATTAAATCACATTAGCTTTGAAACAAAGCGACGTCCACCCACAGACTCTGGTGGAAGACAGAAAGTTTTAGTTTTTAATCCTAAAAAAAATTAAAAAATTTCTCCTTCTGTAGGCGTGGACGATGAGCGGCTCCGTCAGATGAGGAAGCCCGGTCAGGTGAAAGGACAGGCAGACTTCAGCACCAAGACGCCGCACCTCATCCTCACCCTGCTGCCCAGCGACAGAGTGGATAACCCGGCCAAGAAGAACCGCAAGAAGAGGGCGGCCGCCACTGACACCTCAACCTGCTCCCGGTAGGCCGCCGACCAGCCGCTCGTGTGGTGGTTTAGTGTGACTGACTGACAGCGCTGACACTCCTCCAAGATTTGTAGTTTTGTAATTCTGAAATCTAGTTGCGGGGAGCACTCGGTTTCATTTTGTTTTTCTCCTCGTGACCCACTTTGCAGACAATTGCGCAGCAAAACTAACAGCGCTGACCCTGTGTTTAGACTGCAGGCCAGCGGGCATGCAGGGTTTTATTTAGACTACCTCACGCTGCAGGGGAAAAATCTGGCAGCCCTGCATAGTTATTACCATGTGATGGTTGGTTCTTCGATGGTGACCTGTGGTAATTTTCCCATGACACTGAAGAGAAGGGTGGGAGCTGAACTGCATATGGTGTGTGTGTGTGTGTGTGTGTGTGTGTGTCTCAGTGGCTCGGACCAGGGCTGCTGCCTGCGCTCGCTCTACATCGACTTCAGGCGTGACCTCAACTGGAAGTGGATCCACGAGCCAAAAGGTTACAAAGCCAACTTCTGTGCCGGCAACTGTCCTTACCTCTGGAGCGCCAACAACCACTACAACATGGTGAGTCTCAGGGGTCAAGAGGTCACCTGGCTACTAACCCAATCTGTTTAATCTTTTTTGTTCTTTGTTGTAAATTTTGCCATAAAGACTTTTAATAATCAATAATTATTAAACAAAATAGGAATTCTGGTTAGTTAACAGCTTCTGGTTAGTTGACATGTTTTGCTTTTGCTAAGAGAAAATGTTTTTATGTCCGTTAAATTATACTTCTCATTATTTTGTGCTATAAAAATGCTGCTGTGGTGGATCCTCACGGTAAACTGGAAAATAAGATGAGTATATATATACTGAATATAGAGGATATTCCTAATGTACAGCTATGGATGTAAGCGCAGAAGCCCCACCCACCTGCAGTTTAAAGCTTCTGTTAGCAAGGGACAGCCAATCAGAAGAAATCTGGGTAAAGTGGTGGTTCTCAAACTGTGAGACAGGCCACACCAGTGGGGCACAGAGCCACTGCAGGTGGGATTATTATTTTCAACTAAGATCTTTATTTATTGTTAATGATTAATAAAAAAAAAAAAAAATGTGGGTGTGTGGAGTGAAGTTAAAGAGGCGCATGCCAGGAAAAGTTTGAAAACCACTGGCTTAAAGGGAGAGGAGCAAAAACAGCTCGGAGGGGCTGCACCGAGGCCCAGCATGATGTAAATAAGGATTATTTTGAAGTGGGAATCATGCAAAGCTACACTAGTGCGTGGTACCTGGTGTTAAACTTAATCTGTGCCCTTAATAGAACAGAATTGGTAAAAGCAGTTTTTGGGCTTGTTACTAATTAGCGGAGTCCATGTGTGGATACCTCAATATTAGCAGCTTCCCATATCTCATGAGACCCTAGTTCAGACTAATAACTTAGATTACCTTCTCCAGTAGGACAAATGTGTTCTTTTTTTCCAACTTAGATTTCTTTCCAATTTGGAGATTCATGACCTTTAATGCTGAATATTTTGAATGGAAACAGTGACAGACTTCTTGGTGTGGAGACACGGCCAAATTATATAAACAGAAAACATCTGTGATTGTCAGAAAAATCCGAGCAGCTCTTCCTCAGCCCGTCTGCTAAAACACTCTGGTTTGGACCGAACTCCAATCAACGCTCGGCCTGATGTTAATGTACAGAAAGTCTGAAATGCAGGCGACATTTTCCCGTAAGTGAGCCCTGAGCGCACTGTTTGCGGCAGCTAAACACCACTGGTTAACCCCAGCATCATAAATGGGCTGACACCTCACAGAAGTCTGTTAAAGAGCACATAGGGTTACGCAACACAGCTGGCCCTTCTCACCCAGAGAAGGGCTTGGCCTGTAGCCTCACTGACTCTCACCTTTCTTGTACTTCACTTTAATATAGATGTGTAGAATTTCACATTTTTTTCCACTTAAATTTGCAGCAATTACACATTTTGCCGCTGTCAAAATGTGGCTTTAGTTTAAGGGAGTTTGGCTGTTTTTGCTGTGCATGTTAAAGTATTTTGGAGAAGGTGACAGGATGTACTTAAAGAAGTCAAAGTTGATTTGATTGGTATAGATTTACTTAGAGCTCCCCCCACATTAAATGCACGGAAAGCTACATTTTAATGTCTGAATATGAAAATTTAAAGCTAAAAAACTGACCTGGCAGGAATTAAACTTGAAAAGTTGGATACGCGAGGGAAATGTAGAGACTCTGGAAAACCACCATTAAAAGTTATTTTTAAACTGGAATAAAACAGGAATATATGAATCTTAGTTAGTTAGCTTTATACGTGCTGTTTATCAGGTTTTTACCAGTAAGCAGAATCAGGCAACCTTTTGTTATGTTTAGCTAAACTAACCAGGTGCTTATATTAGAGTGCCATTGAACCTCTCATCTAACTCTAAATAAGTTATTTGCCAAAATGTCAAACTAAGATTTAAGAGTTGCCAGTGCATTTAAAAATAGCACCAAACTAATCACGCAAAATGACCATAGACTGTATTTAAAAGATGGAGGTAGCCACTGGGACATTTAAAGCTTTGAGTTTAGCATTATGGCCACCACAATCTTTAACCCGAGTGTTAGTCGCTTATGCCAGCAAACTTTTTTAAGTGCATTCAAAGACTGTATGGGTACACTCAGACACAGATACTAGGTAGATGCTAATTAGCGCTAAAAAAAATAATAGCATTGTAGAATTTTACTCCCTAAAACTGGAGCACAGACTTATTAGTCTTATTAGACTCATGTTATTTGTCAGTTATTTGCATTAAAAATACTCCAAAAGGCACCAACACCTCAAACACCAACTCAAGTTAGCAGAGGTAAGGCCAAGTAGGCACTAACCGGTCACTCAGACCTGTAACTGCAATTATTGATACAATGAAACAGGTGAGTTATAAAAAAAAAAAAAAAATGTCCGCGCAGATGTTACAAAGGGTAAATTATTTAAAGAGACCTAAACAGTTTTTTAAGCATGGGAGTCTGTGGGGATTGGCTCGTTTGTGGCCATTAGATGTACTACCGTTTCTGGCACTTACCACATTGGCTTCATTTTTCAGCCCTGCTTAAACTTGGGCTGAACTTGACACTTTTCAGCATGTTCATTCATCACTCACAGCACTAAACTTTGGATAAATCGCTCTAACATCTGCTTATTTCTGTTCTCGGGTCAGATTCTGCCCCTCTACAACAAGCTAAACCCCGAGGCCTCCGCCACACCCTGCTGTGTTCCTCAGGACCTGGAGCCCCTCACTATCATGTACTTCATAGGCCGCACACCACGTGTTGAGCAGCTCTCCAACATGGTTGTGAAATCCTGCAAGTGCCGCTGAGGGAGGCAGACGGACTGATTTCAGGACCAAAGCTACAAACTGCTTCTCTCAGGGGGGGACACACTGATCCTCTGTTCATTAAGCTTCACACCTCAGACTCATGAGATGTTATTTTTTTAATGCTACATGACTCCAGTATCAGGATTTTGCTTCCAAACTTCTCCTTTTCACGCTCTGGAACTTTCTGTTTGACTGGAACACTGTAAATACAGCAACATGGCTCTATTAAACCTGTACTTGGATATTAAAATGAAAGGGGGGTTGCTGTGCGCCTGCTGCATGAAAAGGATTCTTTTTATCGGGAGTTTGGTTCCCCTTCCGTCGTTCTCCTGCGGCCGTGGGCAGTGGGGGCAAAGCTGATGTGTTTGCTTTAGGTTTGAAGGTGTTGACGGGAGGGAGGCGGTGTGGAAAGGTTTGCAGGCTGACTGAGATCTTTAGGCGAAGGAGGCCGGGAACAGATAGAAAAGAGAGAGAGGAGCTGTGTCCAGGCAGAGGCCCCCGCCAGCTCTCTGCGGTCCTGGGCTGAAATCTGCCCGGCGTAAACAGGATGTGAAAGATTTCCAGACACCGACCCGACCACTCACGGAACGCCAGATTTAAACGCTCCCCTCATCTCCGCTGTCGCTCCCCCTCTCCCTCTCTCTCCCTCTCTCTCTCTGGTGCTCAAAGTTCTGGGATTTGTGGTGGGAGGAGAGAGGGAGAAAAGAGAGGCTTTGAAAATGAGACGTGGGATGATAGGGCTGTATTTGGAAAAGCTGCAAGTTTGGAAGGTGGTATTTTGCAGCCTTAGCAAATTTGTAACTATTCGGGTCTGGCTCAAACATTTCATAATCGCACTCTCATGCTCCTCTGCTGAATGTGCCTTCATTATCTTTATGTAAAAAGCTGTTGACTCATTGCTGAGTTTGTATTTTGTCATACCTATGTTTATCATCGCTCAGAGTCTCTCATTCTCTCTCTCTACAGCCGAGTATTCACATTGACCACTTTTGATAGAATGTCTAAAAGCTGAAAATAAAATTAAATTAAAAAAAAAAAACATCCCCAGGGCTCGTTTTAAATATAGACTCTCTGGTATGCCAGTGGTTTGTGTGTGAGAGCGAGACAGACAGCGACTGGGTGCGTATGTGTGTGCACTTCTGCACTCTATGTGTGTGTGTGTGAGTGTGTGCATGTAGCTAGTGAGGTCATGCGTGATAGCACAGAAGTCATTCCTGAGGTTTTATTGTGAATTTTATTGTGATTGTGTCTGAAAACAACAAAACAAACTCTTTGTGACTTTGCTTAAATGTATGCGTGCATGTGTTTTGAAAACCTGCTTGACAATAAAGTTTTAGCTGAATAGGAAGCGGTCCAGTCCCAGTAAGTATGAGGCTGTGACAACAACATCCAGTTATAGAAGTATTAAGCGGGCCAGTGGTTTTTATACTCTCACTGGTGTTACACCACAGGAAATATCGCCTGCAATAAAATCCTGTAACTGGATACCTCAAACAATATTCTGGTCAACACTTTAAGGAAGTGCTGTTGTAAAAAAAAAACCAAACAAACAAAAAAAAAGTGCACATGATAGATCTTATAGATAAGCTTATAGATGTCTGAATGTTTCACTCCAGGTGGATTAAATTTAACTTTTCTATCCCCAGGTTGGCGTAAGTGCTTTTTCTTCACCGCTTTACTCAATGAATCCATTTATTTACTTCAAAGTTTACACATTGTGCTCATTCCCAGCTTTACACTTTTACTAGAGTAGCTTTGCATAAGTCTCAGTTAAAAATAATCCTTATTTATCTGAGACTGGGTCTGACTTTATCTTGCCTGAAACAAGCTGTTTTAGCTCCTCTCCGTTTAAGACAGCTGTCTTGTGATTGACTCTCCCTCACGAATAGAGGGTTTAAACAGGAAAGGGGTGGGGCTTCTGTGCTTAAAGCCAGAGCTGAGGGTGTGAAATGACCCTTCCCTCACAGTGACATCATGCAGTCAAAATGAGAAAAAAAATGTCAGGAACTTGGTGTTTAGGGCAGTGCGAAGCTGGGCTTTTGGCTCACAGGGATTACTTGCACATAGATATATGAACAGAAGCACTGAGCCACCAACACATTACACCTACAGGAGCTGCTTGGCCGTGGAAATCCATGCCAAAAAACCTCCTGAGCACAATTTTTGTGCCAATGATAATGTCAGAGGAGGTTTGGAGCTCTGCAGTTATTGAGTCAGCAGAGCGTTGGGTGGTTCAGCACTTGCTGACCCCGCTCTGGATCTTTGCATGGTCTGTAACTCCATAGCTGAACTGCTGTGGTTTCGAAACGTTTCCAGTTTGCAGTGACACCGCTTACGGTTGATCATGGAAAGTGCTGGAGGGAAGAAATTTCACAAACTTGACTCGTTTTAGAGGTGGCATCCAATTACAGCACCACGCTGGAATTCAGTGACCTCTTTAGAGCGACCCATTTTTTCCTGAATGTTAGTAAAGGCAGACTGCGTGGCTATGTGCTGGATTTTGTACACGTGAATTCAAAGATTTAAGAGGCATGGCCAAGTATTTTTATTCATATAGTCTACTCTGAAACTCTGGATGTGAGCATCCAGCACTTTAACAACAGTGTATATGACAGATAATAAGGAGATATAAGGAGTATAAGCATAACAGGTTCCCTTTAAATTTTCTTAAAACAGCAAAGTGAGCTGTTTTCAGAGTATTTTGAGTGAATTGTGAGACCCTCATATTAGAACATCAACATGTTTTCGCAGTATGAATTAGAGGAGGGTGGATCGATCCAAATATCGATAGTATCGATACCAACACTAGTATTGGTATCGGAACAATACTAGCATTGGATCGATACTTTGCTTTTATCCTTCAAGTTTAGTATGTAGCCCGCTGAACTGTGTTAATTATTTCTTTGGAAAAAAAAAAACCTCAAACATGCACTATGAAAAATGTCCGAACCCTTTTGTGTGCTTTACAGACAGAAAAATTTACATTCCAGGTCTCCAAAAACCCAGTTTCAAAACACATGAAAAGCTGAAAGGTGTGTTGTGTTGTGTTAACTAATTATTGTGGAAAGTAACAATCACAGTGATATAGCGGTGAATAAAATGTTTTCAGAATTTGCAAATTGAGCATTCATCTCATAAGTCATGGCACACTACTCTCCCAGAATAAGCTGCCTGAATAACTTAAAATTATTGGTAGTGATATCGGCAATACTGGCCCTGTATTTACTTGGTATTGGATCGATACCAAAATTTGTAGTGTGGCACAGCACTACTGTGAATTAGGGAAAGTGTGAATGTTTTTGTTGAAATGTCCAGGCAAGTATACATATGTTAAATGACAAGATATATGTGTTCAAATAGTGTCAATTAACACACAACTTCAGGTTTTTTATTTCTATGTGATAATTCTTCATAATTAAACAATAAGAACAAGCAGTCTGATGTCCTGTAATCATTATGACGCTATAATTTGAAATACAGTAACACATTAAGTTTTCGAAAAGTGTGAAGTTCAGCCCAAGTATCGGTATCAGTATCGCCGATACCACAATGAATTTTACTTGGTATCAGATTGGAAAGGAAATCTATGGAAGCCCGTTTCCGCCATTACCCATGACACTGTCCTGAGGTTTCCAGTTGTGCTTGTATGAAAGCTGCCACCTCTCCCACCCCTGTTTTGTTCTTTCTGCGGCAAAGTCTGTTGTTGTGTAAAATCCTTTCGAGAGTGCATTTGCTGATAGTAACGCCATGTGATTCAGCTAATAACGCAAGGATTTCATCATTTGTGAAGCCACGCTGAAAATACTCAGCAATTTGTGCATTCATGACCGGTATCTGTAATATTTGTAGCTGAGGGCTTCAGCTTCTGGGTAACAAGAAATGACGTCACTCACGTAGATTACCGATTGGCAGCGCTAACTCGAAATTTTGAGTTATTTTCTCAAAATTTCGAGAAAAATATGGATCCCTTTTTTTTTTAGTGGCGGAAACGGGCTTCCATAGAAAGCAGCTAAACTAGTTAGTTGGTTTGTGTTAAACAAGTAGAGGCAGGTAGACACCACTCATGTTTACGTGAGGTAAAATTTGTGTTTTTGTGAAAGGAGTTTGGTAGAGAATAGCAAGTAGGTGAAATGGTAAAGCTCTCGTAAATATAGAGGCCACTTAAACCCAAACTGATTCTTCTTGGTATGTAAACTCTGCTCTGGCTTTTGTAGCCCATAGTAACAAACAGATGCAACTGGAGACTGTTTATTGTAGTTATTATTAAAGGGGTTTTATTGGGTTTCAGTTAAACACTCAAAATTGGAGAGAGACTCTAAAGCAAAACCCTAATTAGATAATTGTATAAAATGTAGTTATTTTGTGTTGAAGGGTTCAATGTACTTTGTTTTTGTTATTTATTTATTTTTGTTTAACAAAGGTTATTTTCTGACCTGGATGCACAATGTCAATTTTTAACCAATGGGATTGTTTGTCCTGCCTTGACTGTTCCTGTTTGGTTGCGCTGGTAAGGCTGCTTAGCCCACACCCGCCATAGCTGTACCTGTAAGAGGAACGTGGTTGCTGTTGAAACAGCGAAGCGCACGCAGCGTGGTGTCTGCTCGGTTAGCTGCCAGATTTGGAGACCCGAAGTGGTTCTTATAAATACGCAGTGCTTTGCACTGGTCAGGTTTTTTTTATTTGGAGCAAGGAGCTGAGACTCCATGGAGAACTTTGGATTACAGACTTTCTGGAAATTCATAGAAGAAGAATGATCTTCCATTGCAATGGATGGCGAGCCACAGCCCATATTGAACTGAATCTTGCAGTCTGGTTGCCTGAATTGTGGTAGGACAAACTGTGCAAACCGTACATCGATCGTTGGACTGAACTCACACCAATAAACTGCCTGAACTGGATCATGCTGACAATTTAAAAGACCCGGGTCTGACATTCTTTTCTTTCTTTTATTTTGGTATCTGTGCGCACACTATTTTGGTTATTGTTGTTAGTTGTAATACAGTGCACAAATTCTAATACAACTAAATAATTGCTTCATGGTTTATGTGGTTGTGTTTTCTTATTGTGTTTACCCATCCTCTAAGGTCCTGCTGTTTCTGAAGTCTTCTGATTTGGCCATCGTTTATATATTTTGTTACATACTGGTTACGTGTGTGTGTGTGTGTGTGTGTTAAAGTCAGTGAGTGACGGCGTGTCTGCTGTGATGTCTTACATTGCTGAGGTGGGAACAGTGACACGCCATCTTTGTCCTTCTGTCCGCTGGGATCAATCAGACAGGAATGCTCAGCAGGGACGTCCCTTTGATGGGTGATAAAGTAAATAGGAAGTCTTTGCACATCATTTACAGGAATCACGTGTATCCCAGGTAGGAACAGCTGTTACATTACCGATGGTGAGATCAGTCACTGTGACGGTGATCGTGCCCGTCGGTCTGTAAACGCTCACATACAGTCAGTGTGTGATTTGTGTGGTTGTGGGTTTATATGTGGGACAAGTGCTTATGCAGACCAAAGACTGTAAACAAATGATGGACATCGTCACATCTCCCATTATTTTCTGCAACCTAACATTAATCAGACATGTTGGTTTTTTGGAGCCAGAAGTGACCATATTTGGACGATGCTGAGCTCAGTAACATCCAGATAAAGTCCTCGAATCTCACTGTTTCCCAAAACTTCTTGGACGCTCTGTTAGTACAGTGACCTCACAGCAGCCATGTTATTGGTCACATGATGTCATTAAAAATGCTCCAAAAGGCTCCAACAGCACAAACACAGCCCAGAGGTCCAGTTCAGGGATTCCAGCCGCCTGTGTCGCCTCCACCTGTCAATAGAAGTGGGGCTGCTTGTTTTGGCAGGTACGTGTTGGCTTCGTTTTTCAGACCTGGAGGCTGCCACCTGACGGCGAGAGAAAAGAGTCGCTGCAAGAGAGACGACCGTTAGCTTACGATCCAACATTTCTGTCCTGATGGGAGTTCAAAAGAGTTTAAAGCTAAGGTGAATCACACGTTACAGCAGTCACCAGATCTCAACTCAGTTAAACAATAATGAGTGGATCATTAATTAATTAATTAATTTTTATGGTTCAAATCATTATTTTAATTATTTTAATTGTTTTTCAGAGAATCCATGTGAATGAATAAAAAACTGTTCCAGCAGCTCATGGAGGACTCTCACCTCTCATCACCCGTCTGTTTGTAGCCTTGTTGTAGTCAGAGAAACTCAGATTGCAGCATAACGCCCATACTTTATATCCATGGCTCCTCCTAAAGCTGCTTTTCATGGGCCTTTGTAAACGTCTTCCTCATCCCTCACTGCAGAGTTGCTCTCATTCAATCTGGGACCAGTTTTTCCAAATTTATAATCCCAGTTACTAAAATGAGATTAGCTTCTCTTAACTCAGTTAATGGGAACCCCTGAGCAGGATTCGGGGTCACCTGATCCAGCCTTAACTATATGAAAGTTTGAAGTCTAATCTTAAAAGTAGAGATAGTGTCTGTCTCCTGAATCCAAACTGGAAGCTGGTTCCACAGAAGGGGGGCCTGAAAACTGAAGGCTCTACCTCCCATTCTACTTTTAAATACTCTGGGAACAACAAGTAAGCCTGCAGTGTGATAGCAAAGTGCTCTAATAATGTGCCTATTGTATTTTTCTTTTTTTTTGTTGGACACTGTTCTCAATCTTAGTGAGGCTGTTTGTTTAATTAAAGGATTTATTATAATATTCTTCTGAAGAATCAATACTGTTTTAAAAAGTACACAAAATGCTAACTTCAAACAAACTAATAATTCAACATCCAATTAGCAACGCCTCGATGTCAGGAATGTTCAACTCACTCTCATTATAACTGATTAGGTTATCACATTTCTTTAGATCATATTTCAGTCTGGCAGGAAAATGAGGAACCGTCAGAGCAGTGCTTCAACAGTCTGCTTTGTGAGACATGTTCTGACACTCTGCTCTCATTTTTTCTCATAAAGAGATATCTTCTTTCATGAATTACAAACACCTGCATGTTTAATTCATTCTGTGTAATCATCATGAGAAAAGCAATGAGTTTTTACAGCACAGTTGTTATGCAAAATAGCAGACTTGTGAGATAAAACACACCATGAATTCATTGCTTTAACCTTGCTCGGAGCACTCACTTTGAGTAACTACGATTTCATTTATTTATTTATTTATTATTTTTGCCTGTAAACCTCTTGCAAGGTCAATGAGCAGATCATCCAGTAGACGGACACGAGTGTAAGTACTTGGGATGGTTGAGGATGAAGAACAAAGCAGAGTGGACTGCTGGTTTTCCTCACAGAATCTAAATCAGTAGCTATTTTTTGCAGAGGAATAGTGCTGCTGGTGATAAAGAAGAACTTGTGTAATAGTCTTGCCATGAACCTTGCCTTAGCAGGGAAATTGATGACTTCTGTGGCACAAAAAAAATATTTAGTTTCCAACTTCCCTAACCCCCCTCTGAATTCCCTGGTAGAAAAGAAGTGAGTTTCCTTCCCTTTCACACTCAACTTGATGTTATCTTACAAACCAATTTTTCCATTATAATTGCCCACTGTTTTATTGTCATTTATTCAGAGGGAACCTATTGAAGAGAGCCTCAGCAGATGATGAAACTAACAGCAAGTGTGAATGCTAGGATATTTTAGAACCCTAATTACAGTCAAATCACACCCCAAAACTGTGGGTGACACTACTGTGTTTACCATTAAACATCCCACAAGAAAGAAAAAAAGGTTCAAAGCCTTGTTGGTGAGTCTTTGAGGCCACTACAACATTCATTATTTCCCAAAATATCAAAGCGCTGGAAAGAATGATCATCATAATGCCCATTTGGGAGGAAATATTTGGGCGTTTGGATGTCAAAACCAATTTGATGCAGACAGGACAAACATTTGACTTCCCCAAATGTTTGTCCTGAGGGTTAGATTAAAGAAAACACGATGTGATTAAAACTATCTGAAATCCTTTAGCCCAACTATGTTTGCAAAACTGAATTTAGGGTGAGGATAGCACAGGAGAAATGTTAAAGTGTAAAGGCTTTTTTATTTCAGGAAACTGTATCAGTATTACACAATCTTGTTGTACAACAGAGGAACATTCTATGAGCTTTCACACGGAAATTATTTTAAAGAAGAATTCTCAAATAATTAATGAAACATGCAATTTAACTTATGATGTATTTAGTGTGCGTTCCTGTGTTCATATTTTTTGAAGTACAATGTTGTTCTTTGTTGTTGTTGTTCATTGTATCATATCAGTTTTGCTACATCCAATATTGTACTATTTATTGCTTATAATGTATTGTGCAACTGGTTTAGGTTTTTCAGTGGGGGGAAAAAATACACTGATGATGTAGAGGTCTCAAAAACTCACAAATCAAATGATACACTTACAAGACTCATGACTTTCCCTAAACTCTTTTACATGTTTCATGTTTCATGTGCAATGTTTCTGGTGCTCAACATTAAAAAGGAATGATCCCCTCCAGGCATTAAACATGGAATAATACGACCACTAGATATCTCTCTGTAAAACAAAGTGGTGCTTGATGGGAAAAAGTCCTAAAAGTTTCAGCTTTTCTGTTGGATTACAGTTTTCCAGATTCAGATCAGATTATAATCTTTTAATTGGCACTGACAATGAATCCAAACGCACTTATCTAATTAGAACGAAAGACGACAGACAATTAAAATGATTATCTGACGTAACTGATATTACAGTCAGTATCAGAGTACACCATCACTTTATTTAGTCATTGGAATGACTCACCTTGTTTAACTTAAAAACTAAAATTCTCACCAGAAAAGCAAAACAAAAAGGTTAAAATACAGTTAATTATCGAGATTTTATTAAGAACATAATATGCTTCTACTGAAGCAGTTCTGCGTTATGTAACAAAGACACTGGATTAAAAAAACAAAAAAGTCATACTGGTAATTTTGAACAAGGACATGCCATATATTTATAGAGACAGCTGCCTGCTTTTGAAATATAAACTAAATGTAAGCCTCAATTATTGGAATCATTAACACGAATGGAAGGGTTATAAGTAAATGTGTGATTAAATGCCAAGTTATACCCTGCAGCTGACTTCTATTTACTACTTATTTTAGTTCAGACAGGGAGGTGAAAATCACCACTAACAAATAAAAGGGAAAATATAACGTCTTTCTGAATAGGACTTCCTAATATGAATGATACAATGACAACTACAATGACAGCTGATTGGCTCTCATAGAACACACATACGTATTTAGGAATATCATCTCAAAACAAACACCTATAAATAATAAAGTATTTCCAAAATGCTGACTGATTTTTCATCCAGTCATTTTAACTGCTATGAAGCCATGAAGCCAGCTAATCAGTAGGGACTCATCCCTCAGCCAGTGAACATGACATATTGACAAATTTGTAATCAAACACGTGTGAACACAGTTCAAAAGAGTGCAACAGCACGTTCAAGAGGGTGCTAACATTGTTTCCTTGGCCTCTGAGGAAAGCTGAGAGGAGCCTTCATCTGATCATGGATCACAGGGAAATGACACATTTACACAGCAATAAACTGCCAAATGAAAATGAAACGCTGAAGAGTGAGGTATAATTAAA
Source organism: Etia nguti (assembly GCA_015106755.1). Taxonomy (NCBI): domain Eukaryota; kingdom Metazoa; phylum Chordata; class Actinopteri; order Cichliformes; family Cichlidae; genus Etia; species Etia nguti. The sequence goes on along the minus strand of VUQG01044805.1, from coordinate 25,228 downwards.
GAATCTAAACATAGCAAAGGGATGTAAAGAGGCTAAATATGAATACATTAACTGTAAATGTGAGTGGCTAAATGCAGAAAGATAACTCCTGAGCTGGTGACAAATAATTCCTTAGAGGTGTTCAGTGGTGTACAAAACTTTACCATAGTTTCTGCTACCACAGCCAACTTTGATGAGAAATGGTGCTTCCTACAATATTGCTTTAAATGAAAAACACTCAGAGTAACCTGGTGACAGGAATGACAGAGCCGGGCGTGTGGCACAGAATTCTGGGCCCTATACCTACATCTCTGCACCTTATTCTTCTCTTTATCCATATCTTTCAGGCATTTTAAAAAAAATTTTTTAAACAAACAACTGTGTAAAATACTTCTGAAAGTACTTCTCAAAGTGCCAAAGAAATGTAAGAATACTGTGTCCCCCACATTTCTGCATTTCATCTCACTCCATATAGAGCATGCTACTTCCAGCGCTGACAATAAACTCTAACACTAAACAACACTGAACTCCGACATCATATCAATGGTTTCTGTCAGTAACAAGCTAAAAATATACAAATGTCCACTTTCATTCCTGTTCTGATAACTAATCCTTTCAACCAGCTGTGGCTCAGGCAGCACTTTTAATTAGCAAAACACACACAGCTGGAGCCTCACATTCATATGTGTCTATACGTCGCTTTCTTCAGCCACTTGCATCAAATTGGTTTTGTATGCCTACAAAAAACACCCAAATATTTTCTCCCAATAATTAATCCTTTTTCTTGTTCAGTGTGAAATTCATTGAAACAATATTTGATAAATAATCACAACAATCCTCTCAGAGCCACATCAGTATAATGAACCAAGTCAAATGACTTTGCTTCTATTTAAAAAAGAAATCACTAAGCGTGAAAATTCATCAACCTCAGCGGCTGACAGATTTAATAAATGGACTTTCCCCATTGGTATTCAAGCGATTCAGGCACATCAGGCAAGTGAGGTCTTTTGGGCATGTCCTACCAGGACCACAGAGGGAGACCCCAGAGGTGGCCTATGACAGCCTGGAGAGTTTATATATGTCCGTTGGCTTGGGAACACCTTGGTGTCCCCCAGGGCGTTGCCTGCTTTGGTGGGAATCTGACAAATGTTGTTGGAACAGAGGATTGTTCTTGTCACAGTGTCACGGGTCCCTTCAACTCTGTCTCCACTGTCCCATAAAATCTCTACATGCCATGTAGAGATTCACAGTTAAACCTGTAAATATGTTAAATTTTTTAAATTTTGTGTATTTTGGATCACTTTAGAAAAAGTCATTCAATTTCAGGCTAAAAAAATGACATTGCATTTGACAAAGAGCACTATAGACCAACTCTTGGAAGTAAGGATTGTGTAATAAATGGCCATCACATCGTCTTCTGTCAATTAAAGTTGTTATTCTTTTACTCTTTGATAGATGTATGGTTTTCCATCTACATGTACAGGAACTCGGAAGCTAAATTTTTTCACTGTATTCTTTATAGTGACAGTAGAGTAGCCCAGGGGTGTCAATTTATATCTGTCTTCCTGCCATTCAGCCTGCTGCTCAACCACTTTGATCCAGAAGGTAACTGAAACAAATGCTGTTAAACTGCAATGGGATTCTGTACAGGCATTCATGGTCCTCGCAGAATAAAATCTACTGACATCTTCTGTTTTAACTCCAGATTGATACCTTTGTGATTTTTTTTTCTTTGGGAAGTGGCTTGACAGCTATCACATATGACACATCATTCATTCAGCATGGGTCATCAGGTGGGCAGCTGCCTTCGTGGCTGTCTCATTAATTTAAGAGCAGTATATCAGATGACTAAATCACCTGAGGGCTAATCCACAAATCCTGTCATCTTAGATGAACACCCTTCATATCCAGCCACAATTTTATTTTATGCCAAAATCTATTTGCCCCTGTTTATCAATAATGAGTTGATATTTTGTGCAATCAATGACAAATGTACCCTATAACTATGACACACAGAAACATGTCTAAAGGTGTTTTCATAAATGGAATTAATCAGATTTTTCTTTACATTTCTGAACTCTTTGGGATTAAAATATTAAAAAAGCTCTCTATGTGTTTATGAGGTAAAACAAAAATGATGATAATCAACTGGGTGAGTCTAATTTTACCTGGCATAATTTCACAGGGAAAATAAGCACAAGTAAAACAGAGCAGGGCTTTACACAGTTACACACTAACTTGGTGACACAGAATGTTTCAGGAGACACTAAAGGACAATACGTGGACCTACCTGTTCTCTGCAAACTAATCCTGTTCCCACATATTTTTTCTAAAACATTATCCAGTCAAATGATTATAAGTCATGTTAACTGTTAATCTGGGTGAATCTTAAAGCTTTCCACCAACAAAGTCGCTTCTGCATCAAACTAATTACAGGTCTGTCCTTCAAGTAGAAGTGAGCAGCAGTCTTTATGCACAAGGTTTACAGAGATGATCTTACAGTGAACCTGATCAGTAATACTGTTGACATTACTGTTGATTAAGTTGTGTGTGGATATTTTTTATCTGTGC
>VUQG01044805.1:12595-22658 GCA_015106755.1 Etia nguti | reverse complement strand
TATCTGTGCACCAAAAAAATTAAAATTATATCATTACCTAAGCTCTTTATTGTCTTTGTGTCATATGTCTAAGAGCACCAGGGATCTTTTAGAGTAAATATTTTAGACATTCGCATTATTCACAAAGCTTGCTGCCAAACACATGCAAAAAGGTTACCGTGTTTTTGTTTTGGAATGTAAAGTGTGAATCTAAAGGGCTCATCCAAAATATATCACTTATGACAAGCATTGCTTGTACTACAGTCTTTTCTGTCTCTCACTTTCTTTCTTCCCTTCTTTCTCTGCAAAACACATTAAATAATTAAAAATAAAACAAGTGTTCCAGCAGAAAAGATTTTTCTTAGCCATTAACTGGTTTGAAATTACTAATCGGTGCTGCTCTATCGTTCACACGATTATGACTCTCAGAAAATTATTCTGAAATTATTTTTAACATTTAAAGATTTCAGTCGTTTTCATTTTCAGAGAAGAAAATGTGTTATGTTGGGGTCTTAAATGAACAATACATTTTATTTGGACAAAACAGAGCACCAAAGGCCATTACCTTGGTCTTCAGGAAAATGGTGGAAACTTTTCTCAGTTTCCTTACTTATACCCCAAAAAACTAAATCAAACAAACAAATGACCACTAGATACTGAAGCATGCTGTGAAATTCTGCCCTGTACTGGTCATATTTGAGCATACCCCTGACTAACATAAATAACTTATAATAAATTTAACTTTAATAAATTTAATAAATTTAATTGAATGGGACATAACTGATCAAAGTTCCACGTAGAGCATTCGCCTTCCCAACACCTAACATACTGACAATTTGTCACGTCCCGAGGCATCTCATAGTAACACGAAAGGTAAACTTCCGCATCCCTATGATACGCTCCAGATTGCGGATGGAATCCAATAGAATGACGCTCCCGGCGGTAACACACGCTCCAGCCGTAGATTCGTTCCAAACGACTCTCATGTTTCCGAACACATAACATACAGATGGGTTGGGTGGCCAAAAGCGTAACATACCAACGTTTTGTCACATAGCGTCGGTATGTTACGTTTTGGGATGAGAACGTGTTGAACAGTGAGCATCATATTTTGGCTGGTCAATGAACCCATAAACATAAAAGCTGAAGGCTCAGGCATACAGAAAGGCTATTTGAAATTTGTTAGTTGGATTTATTTTAATTAGTTAGACACACAGACTATAACAGAAATAGTCTGCCCCACCATATTCATTTTATTATTGGAGTCAAACTTCTGTTTTTTATAAACACATGGCTTTCTTGTTATGCAGACATCTCTTTCTGGACTAAACCTCTGATCAGAGCATCATTACCTTTAGCTCCACCCCAAGGTTGCCTAAAAAAAAGTGCAGAATGACTGCACACACCTGCCCCATCTCTCCAGTGAGAAGCTGTTTGCCAGTGAGCATTTTTGAACAGAACAGTACCCAACCTACACTACACACAAAATAAAAGCATATTTTAAATAAGCAATGAGATATTTTCTTATCCATTTTATTCCATCAGTCTGAAAGTTCATGCGATTTTTAAGTTAAGCACAAACCACACTCTGAAAGAGAGATCTTTCAGACATGGTCATGTGTCTGTGCTCATTTGCACCAATAGCTAACTTGCTAACAGCTAGCTAGAGCCTATATTGGATCCAATGATTTGGTTTCTGCTTTGTGTCCCGGACAGATTACACTGATGCACACATCTCCAGTGATCTGGACCAGAGTAGGATCATTGTAGTTGTAATCCATAGTTTTTGTAGATGGTCAAGATAATAAGCCAGTGACACATTTTTCCTGCTTGCCATGTCAGTGACTGTCGAAATAACACAAATCCTTCAGCGTCACCTTAAAAAAATCACCTTTTATGGGTTGGGTGGGCATGTTCTCGATTTAACCCCCACCCCCCACCACAAGTAGCATGTCTGTCTATTTCTCATTAGAAATAAAGAGAACGCTCAGGGGCATTGCTTCCACTGTGTAATACATGTCATCAGTTGAGCCCGGTTTAACTCTGCAGCATTGTTTTGGCTCCTTTACAGCTCTTTCTGCAGCCCACAGTCACTGCACACAGAGTAGATTTTCTTTGGACTTATGAACCATTTAACAATTCAAATGCTCTCAGTGGCTTTGAACTGCCAAGCAATTCTTTCTTTTTAAACTTTGGCATTTTTTCCTTTATTCATAAATGTTTTTGTGTTAGACTGCAGAATTTCATTGCCCTCTGAATCACGACCACCTCGGCAAAATCCTCAGAGGCCTGATTAAAACTCACAGCAACAACAACGAATAAAAACAAATGCTGATTACGTGAGAATACAAAACAAGTCAGAGAGTTGATGAGAGATAATAATAAAAGTCTGTTTTTACTAGAGTCGACAGAAAGTCTTTGCAATCCTTCAAGTGCAGCAATAAGAAGAAACTCCTTCAGGTACTTTTCAGCTTGGTGCAGTGGTCAGCAAAATCCTACCCTGCTTCACTGCTCGATGACTCCTTTTATTTCTTTAGTTGGACTGTCATGACTCCCAAAGTAACACTGAAGAAAATGGCAGTGCAGAAAATGTCTCTCACCTTACATCTACCGCATCCTCCATGACTGTCATGTCTGTCTTGCATTTGGCTGATGGGTTGATGGCGAGCTCAGCAGGGGGGATGACAAAGCTTTTACTTAATGGCAGCCACATCCCTTCTCCTAGGGTGTAAGTAAATCTGCAAGAGGACAAGAAAAGTACATGAGAGTGTAAGGTAGGGTTGTAGGTTTAGGCTTTTCAGGGAAAAATAGATCATTAAGGCCTCGGTGAAACAGGCATTTCAGACTGTTGGCAACCCCTTTCAACTTCCAGCTGCTAGGGAATTACCCAACCAGTTGGTGAGAGGCTGCTGGAAGTTGCTGACTTTTGCTAGGTGAAATTGTTTGCAGAGAAACAAAATGTTCACTTGCTCCCTGATATATCCCGCCCATTAACAGATGCCATGATGAAGAGCCGATTAGTTTTCCTCACTACACCTATAACAATTATTAAGTAAGCACAGTGTGTCCTTTGAAACAGGGTCTACTACACATACAATGACATCATTATTTCAAATTTTGGCAAAAGAATTCAGCAGTCTAATCATATATATGGAACAAAATACCTAAGAATAATAAAAATAAATAATAATAACAATAATAATAACAATATGATGGTCTAATAAATGTTGTTTCTTTACATAGAAAAAACAAATGCAGAGAACACCACTTTTTTGAATTGTGACTAAAAGTCATCAAAGTTATTTGAGCAGACAGCAACTGAAATCCTGTTTCTGTGAAGTGTTGAATGGCGAAAGGTTACAACAGTTAAACATACTAATAAGTAACTCATGAATGGCACACAGAAGTGCACAGAGGCATTTGAGCAACTGCAATATCTTTTTTGATTTGTGTCTACAAAGGTGTGCAAGCCTCACTTTGCATATATGATCTTATTAGTAAGGTGTTATTTGGTTTTAGGCCTCTAGTCCTGCAAATGTGATTTTTACAATAACTGAGGGATAAATATATACAGTATATGAAACTAACAACAGAGCAAACGCCAGTAGTGAATTTGAGTTAGTTAAAGATCTACTGTCATGGTTCTGGGTCAGTTTGACCCAGCATTCTGAGTTTTTTGGGTTTTGGTATTATTCTGTATTATGGTTTATGTTCCAATTCTCTAGTTGTGCTGTTTTGATTATTATTATCTGATGTTAATTCTTGCTAAGAGTTTCGTTCTTAGGTTTAGATTCTGTTCTCCCTCTGTTCAGTGTCTAGTCTGTGCCTCTGTGCCTGTCCAGGTCCCACGTCTCCATGTTCCCTCTATTGCCATGTCTGTGATGTCTTAGCGTTAAGCTCGTGTCTCTAAGTCCGTGACTGTACATAAGCCACCAGTCAGTGTTTCTGACCGTATTTCCTGTTTTACTTTGATAGTCTCGTGTGCTATGTCAGCGTGTCTAGTTTTGCTCCCCTCGCCTCGTCATATTTAATTAGGTTCAGCTGTGTCTCCCTCCTGTTTGCAATTCCTCGTTTCCCTCTGTGTATATTTAGTGTTTGTTCTCCCTTGCTCGTCGTCGGATCGCCTGCGTTGCTTCAGCGTCTCTCCTGTGTGTCATTCCCTCCGTGTCTCAGGATTTAGGCTAGTTTTCCCAGTATAGGTTTTGTTTGTTCTTTTCTAGTTGTCCTTGCCATTTATTTATAACATCTGGTCAGCCATAAATAAAGGCTCGTTTTCTGTTAACATCCACATTCATCTCCATTGTCTGCGTTTGGATCTCCACACGATTTGCTTGGCAAACCATGACATCTACGTTAGGAGATAATACCATGGTTCTATATTTTTAATAGTGATATTCCAGTTATATATGAGTTTTTACCGACATGTTTATTGTCTAATGTTTAAAAGCTTAACACACAGCTTATGTGGTCATTTTTGGATTTGTTAAGTGATTCTTTATCTTTTTATTTGGGTTCTTGCTGCTTTTTTACCATTTAGCAGAAAAAACAGTTTTATTTGGTTCATGGTTAGGCTGAACTCGATGTAGCAGTAGTCTTTTAAGTTCTGGATCAAAACAGTAAAGTTAGTGAATGTTAAAAATATAAAGGCACAAAAAGTTAAAAAGAACTGCAGAAGTGAGGGCTGTGTTGGTTTATTAAAGTCTGAATAGAAAACTAAAGATTAAATAGAGACATCCAGGATATAATGGTTATCCCAGTGACTTATTACTGCACAACTTTAAATTTGAGGGACTTAAAGGAAACACGAAAACAAGAAGAATGCCCAGAACTGAAAATGCAATGTCTAAAGACTTTCAGTGGATGATTAAACCTCTAAACTTTAGATCCTGAACTTTTAAACAACTCCCACTAAACCCTACATGTCTTATTAATGCTGAGTTTTCCAAACTTGTTCCCAAAGTTTGAAGTCTCAAAGGCAAATTGCAATAACCTTCGTATCACCATCAGGGCATTTCTCACAAACCTTGGAAAGCCACCAGTCAGTGTTTCTGACTAATGGCATCATGTTTGTTACAGGTTATTTATTTTACCTTTCAGCAAAGTTATCCTTTTTGCATAACTCTTACTTGAGCAGAAGGGCACCGAGTTAATGGACAGACTGCATAGCAAATGAGGCACCCCGGCAAAAAAGGGCCAATAAGATTTCCCCCAAGACAAAACAGGGCTATAAATCTGTAAACAACAGATGGTTGGAACAAGGGCTTTAAAACAATTCTTTATTTGTGAGTCAATGGACATCATCAATCTTTAAACACTCTGCAGATGAAATGTAATACTTCAAGTTTTAGTTAAACAGCACATGCTGATTAACATCAAATGCATTATTAGTGCTGATGAATAATTCATGAATACTTGTAATACAAAAAGGGGGGACTTGTTGATTAAATAGTTAACAGCCATTTTTCTGCAGACTAAACATATTTCCTCATTTACAGTGGTTCAATTTGCATTTAATAAAATGCTAACGTAGCATAAGGAAAGGGCAGTGAGTTGTGGGTGCTGCATGCATTACTAGTCGCTTTTAGAACCAAAGGATTAAATCACTATAGAAATGGAACACTTCATTATATCCACCCAATTACTCCCTTTGTTCCAAAGTAAAAAAAAAAATTTGAGTGGATCAAAGTGCTGTTGCTCGTTTACTGCAAAACACTTGGCTGTAGCAAGTTAGTGTAACATGGAAGTCCATTAAAATGGTAATATTTCCATATTACTTCTCAAGACGCTATTGCGCTGTTGCTACCTCACATTTCTCCTACGGGACTGTGTAAAGAAGGAGTGCTGAAATTCCCTGTGATGCAGTATGACGTATATGGGTGACCGCAGGACAAATTAGCAGCCACTTAATGAGCGCTGCTTTATAATGGACAACTGGGGACTTGTGTGCTACTGTACGACTTATTTGGTCCAACCTAAGAGAAAGTGGTGGTGGAAAACACTAAGAGGCCCCAGGAGGAAACGGTTGTTGAGTGGAAAACATGTTTGCAGTCCGCAGAGGAACTCCCTGCGGTTAATACTGTGCAAATAGGAAACACTGTTTGCGAATGCTGACTCTCACCATTTAGCTCCTCCAACACACGTGAATTTTCTTTGTCTTGTTGGGTTTCCTTTGCTTTACTCTCTATAGAGCTTCAATTTTACTCAACTAATTAGCTTTTGTGTTGAACAGTAATATCTGCTCAAAGAAACAAGAGGATGGCTTTGCAGGTCAGCGACTGCTTGCTCAAAATTCAAGGTCTTTTCTAATGTGTGGAGCAAACAGGGACATTTGGAGAAGTTCAAAGCTAGAAATGTTTAAATTAGGATGGATGGCTGTATTGAAGCCGCCAGAGGACAACAAGATTTTAAACTATTGTTGTAAAAAAGGTGGGGAGCCTACTGCAGAAAGCATGCTGGCAGGCAAGGGAAAGCATCAAAGCAGCTCCTGGAGATATTACTGTGATTCCAGCTTCGAATGTGTGTCCCAGCATAGGGACAATGCTAACAATGATAAGAATGGTTCACATCAACTGTGCAGTCACAGAAACTTGTTCTTGCTGCTGTGCTGTCATGAAAGGAGTCAGAAACTTGTAATGAAGGCAGTGGCACATTCCTTCTTAGATCTGCTCTTTCTCAAGTCGGAGAACTTGGCAAGAAAAGCAGTTGAGAATATTGTTAGATACCTCGGTCTAAGACAAGTGGCCCGATACCCTGATGTGTTGTTGTGAATGTGAGAATGGAATGATTTTATCTCAACTATATGTTCTCTTTAAGGCAAAAGCCTAGGGATCTAAAGCAATGATCTCTGCCATAAGATACAAGTGAAAAGATTAAATATATATTGTTGTACCTTTTTTTAACATTCATCTGTTCTTAAAAGCATAATAATTTATAACAGCAGCCAGCAAAAAAAAAAGAAGCTGTAAATTAGCTACCTTTCTCTGACAAAAGGCCAGCATTTTCAGGGCTTTTCAGGGCTCATTCAATCTGAACCAACATCTGTGAACTGATTCTTTAGTAACCTGGAGATATGTTTGGTGCCTAGAAAGTCATTTATCTTAGCTGTTTATGGTGTTATATATGTTAAATAAAAGGTGAATGTCATCCATGCTCTAATTTGTTTGTCTTTCAGCTCTTTTGTGTTGTTTTTAGACTCTTTATTGCTAGTGTTGCTTGTCATTGCAGAATTCTAAGTTAGTGGCTAGCTGACAAAATAGCAAGGTATTTACAATAAGTCCCATAAGTATTTGGAAAATAACAGTTTTTGTAATTTAGCACCACAGCAGATTGTAAATCAGACAAGATGTGATCAAAGTGCAGACTTTCAGGTTAAACCAAAGGGATTACCAAAGGTATTACATAAAATGTTTATGCATACACCATCATTTTCCGAGGTCTAAATGTAATGTGACAAACTAAGAATTTTAAATACAAGTATTCTTTTTAACACTTGGATAAAAACCATATCTATTCAGTGACTGTCTGAAATCTAGAACCCATAGACGTTACCAAATGCTGTGTTTCCCCCTTTGAGTTGCTCTGTCCAGCCTTAACTGCAGTTATCTTCAGTTGCTTCGGCAACTGAAAGGTCTGAGTTCAGGTAACTGACTTAGTCATGAAGAATATCCAGCTTCTTTGCATTGTGAAACTCTTGGATTGTTTTTGCAATGTGCTTTGGGTGATTATCCATTTACGCTGTGTGTCCGTTCAGTTTTGGAGGATTTGGCTAAATCTGAGCAGAGAGTTTAGCTCTGTACACTTCACTATTCATCCTGATACCTTAGTAGTCATATCATCAATAAACACCAGTGGCCTGGGTTCCATTGGTAGCCCAAAAATGTCCACACCATAACACTGCAACAGAGAATGTTTCTCTTAGGATTTTCACCCCAAATTTGACCTGGCCTTCCTGTTCTTGAGTATAATAGTGAGAGTTCCAGGGAAAAGTTACCACGTTTAACATGATGGGATCAATTCAACATGGCTGCAAAACTGCTTTACAGTCAACTGTCTAATTACATTTGAGCCTGTATAAATGGAGACTGTGTAGAAAATGTAAATCTTTAACAGTTGATGCAATTTGTTTGTTAAACCCCTCCAACAAAAGCTGTAAGTCTGCACTTCAATCACATCTTGTTGGTTTGATTTAAAATCCACTCTGAAATGGTGGTGTAGAATTACAAAAAAAACATTGTGCGCTTATGGACCTGAGAACCAATATGGAGTCAAAATGGACATAAACTGTTCTGTCACACCCTTGACTTGTTCAGTGTTTTCAATTTCATTTCAAATGAAACATCAGCCATTGTTCCATTGCAACTTTTTTTAAAGTGAATTTTTAACAGCAGTGAAAACATATGCATTATGTATTAATTTCCACGATACTCCAGAGGGCAAAAAAATTCCTCATGTTATCACAGTTTCACAAAAGTAACTACTGCTTAATATCAACCGCTGTCTGAAGTGGTCAACTAAATTAACTTTTCCAATCAATTTTGTGAATGTGTAGCATTCAAATTGTTTTAATAATCAATTCTCAACAGCAGAGCAGACAGCTTATGTGATGTTTCTCCCATCTGAAAATCAAACCTCTTGCTCCCTTTCATAGTGCATTTAAAACTGACAGAGTTAGAAGGCATTCTGCAGCCGGAGCTCAAAATCCTTCCCTAATCATAAGGGAGAGACACAATCAAAGCTATTGTACCTGAATTCTAACAAGTTATTTGACTGCAGCACCACAGAAAATGCAGTCAGATAAAACAAAGTTTTGTGAAGTTCTCCTTACCTGAAAATGCGATCAGAGGGTTGTTCTCCCATCACAAGATCAAAACCGCGCTGGAAGATGGTGTAAGGCCAGGGACTGGCATGAAAAAAAAAAGGAAAGAAAAAAGAATAGATCAGAGGAATAGAAAAAAGGTGAGAGAGAATAAAACTGTGTGTTAAAATCAAAGCCAGCGAAGTGTTAAATTTTTCATTGTACCATCCTCCTAATCTAAACCCCCTAGACATCGAAACACAAGCCATGTTTCCATGTCTGACTTTGAGTTTTTCCCGCCTTGCCGATCCCAACAAATCACAACCAGCATTCCAGTGTGCACTACGTGTAAACATAATGATTGAAAAATGTGTTTCTCCAGCAGCTGACATGCAATGTGACTTTGACTCATATCTATTTACCAGGGGAGGGGATAAGAGAGGATGACAGGGCGAGACAGAATGGGAGAAAGGGTCAAAGTGAAAGGAGGGAGAGACGGAAGGTGATGGAGAGGGCACACAAAGGAGCCAGTGAGGGTGGGGGCATCAAAGGGAGGAGACAGATGCCAAGAGGCAGAAGCGAGAGAGGGGGAATGATGGAGATTAATGGGGAGTGGCAGCTCCGGGACTAAACAGTCTGCAAAGTGAGAGTGTAAGGGGGAGAAGTGACAGGGGACCGATGTCATTCTGAGCAAACTCCACCACTACTGTAAGCAAAAAGAACATCGAGGAAGGCGAGAGCTGCTTCCACGCCATAGGCTGTGGTCATTAAACATTTAAGTCACCCCAGGGTCCTCACTCAGTTACACAGGTGTGACAGGGACTCAGGGAGAGCACCAGGGAAATGAGATAAAGAGGTGCAGAGTTACCTAGATGGGCAAAGGGGGGAAATTTCTAACGTTTCATAAAATGCAGACAAAGAAGAAAACAATTCCAACGTGCACTGAGGCTGGCGTGTGATACAGCCGAGGTACAGAGAATACATGCCTGCCGGCGACATGACAGAATAGGAATGTATGATTTGACTTGTTCAGGCCATCATCACATTCACTCTTCTCACTGTTTGGTAGAACAATTTCAAGGTGCAGCAGAATCTACTACCAGTCCACAACAACTAAAGAAGTCACAGTGGGGTACCTCTTCATTGTTACCATTTGTTAACAAGTTGTTCCCCAGACATACTGCTCTGGAGCTAAATTTTAGTGGGTCCTCTCGTTCTCACAATATATCTCCCAGTGGTCATTGCATTTCTTTTTTTTTTTTTTTCTTCTAAAAAAAAAAAATTAATGTG
>VUQG01044805.1:0-12575 GCA_015106755.1 Etia nguti | reverse complement strand
CTTGTTGTTTTTGCTTTTTTTTTTTTTTTTTTTTCTTCTAAGAAAAGAAATGTAATGAGCACTCTAGTCAGTCAATATGGTTTGGTATAAAAACACACACAGAACAAAACAAGAAAATTCCACAAGACACTTTAAATTCATAAACTGTTCCATTACAAAGTATTTCATTACTGATGTTATTTTCATAAACATGTGACAGCCTACTACATATAAAAGGGCTGGATCCCATATCATCTTTTGCAGGTATTTGTGGGTCAGAAAGCAAAATGCCCCGTAAATCAGCACAGTCTTCTCTGATGTAGCTTGCTTTTATTTTTTTGTGACAGTAACACCTCACACACACACACACTAACACACACACAGCGGTCACCCAGTGGTCAGCACTGTGGCACCAGTGTTCGCCAAATGTCAAGGACTTTTTAAAGAAGCAGATGTGAACTCAATTAAGTGTTAATATAACTTCCTGGAGAAGAGCCTGAAGCAGCATTTTTAAAGCCAAAAAATATCGAGTCATCACTTGGAATCATTACAGAACTAGTGACTTTGAGGTCAAAAGATGAAGAGATCATAAACCACATTAAAGCCACTGAAAATTAACAAATCTATCTATGGCCGAAAATGATTTAAAGATAGTACTAAAAGTCACGCAGCTGTCTTGCAGGCACATTACTGAATGTATTATGGGTTCGGAGGTACATACCAACTTAATACCAACAGTTAAAATATTCTTCACAGCAGGTACTCCACCGCCTGTGGCTCTCAATGAACCACAGGCGCTGCATTGAGTCTGCAAGAAATTACACCTAATGAGTAAACTGAACACAGTACAAACATGAATTTGCTTGGCTTTAGAAGACCATGTTGTACTTCAGTACAATTTATTACTGCAGTTGTGATTTTAAGTATCGGTTGAATTGCTAAAATCCTGCTGTTCAATTCCACAGGTGGAAGCTGCTGGAGAGAGCCTCGATGGATGTATTCCCAAGCCTGTAAGTGACCATTGAGAGCAGTCGACAACAGGCAGTAAGTACTATGGTATCTGTGTTCGCTGTAGGGTAATTGTTGGCTCTCTGTCTGCAATATTGTAAGATTTTGACCCTGCTCTGGAAAGTGCCTGTGAACAGCACACTTTAGGATTTGTTGATACATAAACTCAGTGAATAGAACTGAACCTGCTGTAGAAATGTAAATCTGAACATTCTGCATAATAACACATCTAATCTGTTTTACGCAGTGACATGACCTCGAGACAAGCGGAGGACTATAAAACTAGGAACTGTATCAGGCAGACGATGACATCTATTATAAACAAATACACAAGCAACAAAGAAAAATGATCTCCCGAAGACTATTTACAGTACATGCCTATGTGCACAACTAATTACCTGCATTTGAAATTTTTATGTGTTCAAAAATATCAGCTGTACTTGTCAACATTACTGTTCCTTTTGATTCATCCAGGCAAATTAATACCACTTGGTTTGATGCGTAGGGTGATTCCTTTGTTGTTCCACTGTTCGACTTTGGGATGGTAATGAGCAATCACAAACCATTATGAGGTGATTATCATAACTTACCCCTGATTGGGCCCCCACTCACTGCGGATGCAGAGGTGCTTGTGGACCGGGTCCTTCATGTAGCCATCTAAGCAAAGGCACTCTCCTGCAAGCAGAAAGCCAGTGATTCAATCATGTCTTCATTATAGTCAAGCCTTGTTTAATTCATTAGAAATTTCCCTCTGCCCCTCTCCTTCCATTTCACTGCAGGAGAGCTATTCTAAAGATGAATCCTCTGTAGAGAAGCACTCTTAATCATCTCTTATTTTTAATGATGTATTCATAGGTGGTCTTTTTTTTTTTTTTAGCTATTTTTGTTTAAATCTCACAAAGAACGGAAAAATCAATTCCTCAGAGTGTTGCAGCAGGAGAATATTTAATCAGTTGTTTCAGTACAATACAGCCAGTCTCCAAATGGCTACTAAAAAAAGCGATGGCGCTCACTGCTGTGCGTCATGTCAGTGGATGGGTTTCTGACACACTGATAAGGACACAGTGTGTAAAACACCGGCTCGCTCCGACACTGTCAGCTCATTAAAACCTTGCGGTATGACTCATTTTGGATTGATTTTTGACTTGTTCTTGATGTGCATGATGCTTCCTAACCCTAAAGTTCTTTTCAACCCCAAATTTTAAAAATGTCGTTTTTCTTTGTTTTTCTTCTGGAAATTCTTATTTTGCAACAAGACAAACTGAAGAGGCCAACCAGTAACCTAAAGCTACTACTTTTAGACATATGCCCAGGATATGGCAAATTAGTTCATACAAAGCATAAAGGATATAGTATTTGTTTGTTTGTATTAGTTTGATTTCTAATAAAGGGTTACCATGATTAAAGTTCAGTTAGAGTCTCATTGTTAGGTTTCAGTCAAATCAATGTCTAAATGGATCAGCCAGAATGTGACAGAGCTTACTTTTTATTTGTCAGTTTGCAAGACTGACACTTAGCTAGCACTTGCCTTAAAGAAGAAATACACTAAGAATATTTTACTGGCAAGACAATTAGCACATATGTAATTTGCCAAAAAACGTTGGCTGCCAACAAAATGAAAGCAACCTGTGATGAACACTGTGGTTCAGTTCCATTTTAGTCTCAGATGTCATCACATTCCAAGGAAAGAAATACGATGCTTTGAATGCAACTATAGGATAAATTGTTGAAGCTCTCAATAAGAGATTGCTCCCTTATCGTGTTTCCAATTTCTCCTTATGTTATATGAGTAAATAAGAGAAACAGACGGTACAGTTACTCAGCGAATTCTGACTTGACATCGAAGCCTCAACCCACAGAGACTGCTAACAAGATCGTATTGCCAGATAGCACAAAGGTACCGTGTCCATACCCAGACAAGTTTGAGTTGTTTTGAGGACCAAAGAATATTAGTCTGTTTCTTTTATTCTTGTGGCTTATCAGTGTGGTTACACAGTGGAAAAGGACACCCTAGAAGTAAATACTGAAGTTAACTTTGAGTCATTACTCCAAATGTCTAGACTTAATAGATTCTGTTTATATTAGTGTTTTTCACACTTATCAGACTGGTCCCAATGACTGAATAACATACCCTACCCAAATGAGAAGTGATTAGATCAGTGATTAGTCTAATGAATCGTCACTTGGCACTGCCATTATTTACTAAAGCAGAGAGTGTCTTGGGTTGTAATTTGCCCAAATCCACTTAGTCCTCAGGCCTAAGGCAACAATTTGTGGCAACTTCTAATAGGATCAAATGCAGCATTGCCCATCTGTACTGCTTAAAGGTTGAGTGTCTATAGCCATGTAAAACTGCTTCTAAAGCCTCAGATCAGGATCGAATGTGGGACTGTTTGATATGCAGGCAAAGTCACTAGGCAATATTTTAGAAGGTGCTAAACTGACTACTCGATACAAAAAATACCAGTGTCTTACATGAATATGAATGTCCAATACCTCAGCAGTGGGACTGGTACAATGCTCATGCTCTGTGTTGCCATTGTCCTGATAAGTGAGGCCTGTGTGCTTTTTGTGCTGCTATCAGCTCCTGGGAGAAATGTCGGCCTCGACTTTATCCAGTATGATTGATGGGGCCTCACCTTTGGTTTAGATGGTTACTCAGGGGTAACATGTACAACATGCTCTCCTCATGCTCAATAGGAGGCAAGTGAAGAGCACAGGCCCTGGGCGTATACACCACTGTTAATGGAAAAGGTCAACTGTCAGTACCTGCCAGGCTAAAGGAAATCGTTTACTGACTTTTCATGCTAGCTGAATAAAAAAGAAATGAGTCAGGCATCCTCATGATTTCAAGTCTGTCTATATTTTATAACATATAGATGGGGGTTATTTTCTAATACTGATTCTGTACTCAAGAGAGCCTCTGTGTGCTCTAGAGTTAAAACAACTCTAAGACCGGGTTCAGTAATGCCCGTGATCCCAGCAAAGTTTTGAGAAAAGAACACAAAAACAAGGAGAAGAAAGAGATATCCTCTGTGCCCTCTTCAATTTATAACCCTGCTCAAATGCTGCACGGTATATCCTCTCACAGAGTTCCTAAATATTGAACTCCCAACTTGTTATTGGCCTGTTAAGTGCTGCACATGGGGCTGCAATTTAAACTAACTTTACATTACATGATTAAAACACTGACACTGGCCATCATTAATCTGCTGTGTTCATCGAATTTCACTCAAGGAAACTCACATTTGAAATGACTGCTTTATCACAGCAGCAAAATACCATTAGAGTTTGGTGTGTTTGAGCTCATTACTCCCCATTAACTTGTTACTTTTGTAATTGGAGTGTAATAAAATAACAGTTGTGTGGAGGGGTTTGAAAGAGCAGCGCAAGATATCAGTAGTGCAGACATGTTAGGATAAAAGATGTGAAGGTAGACCAGAAAGACCTCATCATCTTATAGTCGCTTAGCTACATTACGGAAGTTCATGCTCTGCTCCTCAAGCTTTGAGTAATTATTCTTTTAAAAAGGATCAACTGGATGTGCTCTTCACTAACACCAGTTTTTCCAACACTTTCCTTGTCGGCACTCTTAACATGTACATCCTGTAGCTCTGAATATAATTGCTACTTTGCTGCTCTGTTAAATGTGCAATGAAAGAACTGAAATGTTTGACACTTCAAAGCCAATTTTACATGTTCAGTGATAATCTAAACTGTATCCAAAAAATAATAACAATAATGCTGGAGCGGCAATGAGCTTTGTTGCACAGCTCCTGAACATTGCTAAATGGCTCATCTTACTTTAATTGCCATTTCATCGCACTCTCAGGTCACGGCACTCTGCTCAAACTTGTTTTACACTTGCAAGGTGTTACTTTCCATAATTGCTCAACATACAGCGAGAGCCACAATCACGCTTTATTTTCACTGAATTTCACTCTGCGATTTGTCACCTTTAAAAACACATACTGAATCTATAAGTACAAATCACCCTCAAATAGCCTGAGACTTGATCTGTCCTGTGGATAGCAAAGACTGCACTGGACTATACTGAAAAAATAAATACACATATTCACTTAGAACATGTAACATGTTCTACAATGTCTTTTAACTTGACAAGGCCAAACCCTATCAACTTCTTCTTCATGATCACGATTGACTAAAACGGTCAGTTTCTTTTTGCCAACATAAACAGTATTTGTTTGACTGACAGAAGACAGAAGGATGACAAAGTACACAGAACTCTGTAAAAATCTAAGAAGGAAAACTATATACATAAGTTTGAAAGGTCTGTTGGAGCCATTTCTAAACAACTGCACATTCCAGGATCATCAGTTCAAACAACTGTACGTAAGTTATTTGAATGTGTCACAGCTTTACCAAGGTCTGGAGATAGACCCAAACTGTCATACCCAGTTGAGAGGAAATTGGCTAGGATGTTCAGGAATAACCCAGGAACCCACAAGGCTGAAGCCTGCCATCAACTGGAAATTGCTGGAACACAGCATAGAGAAGGTGCCAACCAAGAAAAGAAGATTCTGCAACCTTCGAGCTCAACTGAAATTAGCAAAGACAAACCAAATTCCTTCTGGATAGTTTTATGGTCAGATGAGGGAAAGCTGTCAAGCATGGTGGTGGTAGCATCATGCTCTGGGGTTGTTTTGCTGCTACTAGTACTCATACATTGCACAAAGTGCAGTACTGAGGAGTACTGAAGAAGGAGGACTACCTCCAGACTCTTCAACTTCATCACAAATCAACAGCTAGACAGTTGGAACTTGGACAACATAAATCAAAACTAGTCTTAGAATGGATGAAGCAGGCTAACGTTATGGAACGGCTTCACAAAGCCCCAAACTTTCCACCCTGGGAAAAGAACATTTTAAAAAATCATTAAAAGCCCAAATTACAATGGCATTCATGCCTATGACTACAGCTGTAGTAAATTTGACTGTGTGAATGGTTAAATCATAAATAGGTGAATGTTAAGTGGCTTAACAAACAAAACATTCCTGTGAAAATGGTCAGGTACAAAGACTTGCCTGAAAATGAGTGAAAAATCAGTAGTATTATATGTGGTGAAAAAACAATTTTTTAAAGCATCCCCCATCTCTTTTAATGTCTTACAGGAGCAGCACAGAAATTGTCACAGCCCATCTCAGTTTTCATCAGTATATTCTCTCAGCAGAAAGCCGATTGGATTTAAGCTATCTATAGCACCTTTGCCATCTCCTGGCAGCCGATACACACTTTCACTCGTTGTCATGTGTGCTATCCCACGATAAACCTGTATCTAACCTTACATATGCACAATGGCTCCTTTACAAATTAATCACATAAAAAATATAATAAAATTGCTGAAGCCTGTGGCTGGTCCATATATCATTTTAAGAGTGGGGAGAGTGGAGGTTTGGGTGTGTGGGTGAACCTCAGAAATTATTCCAAGAAGAGCAGGCATGAGACACACTGGCCCAGCTTTTTGATTCATTTAAAGGTCTCAGAACTTACTCTGTATTGCCCAGGGGAGAGTTAGGCTGCTGAATAATGGATGCAAAACAAGGAAGACACTTCCACCACTTTAAATGTGAGACTTCTTCTTGCACTAATAATCAGAGTGATGCAGTGGCAGAGACTGTCTAAGAAAGCAAAAATTACACTGTTCTGTCTGCATTCTCCCTCAAGCCATTACAGATATAAGCATATTTGAAAAAAAAAAATTCTACATATGACAGGATGCATTTAATTGATTGCTGTATATCTGAAAGCTGACCCAATTTTCATAAAGAAATTTAGTTTTTTCTTGGACTTTTTTTTATGCATTGTAAAGCTTTATCTTGAAACTTGAAGCCAGGGCTATTTCTGTATGTGGGAAATTGCCCAGGGAAAAATTTACTGTCAACACCTCCATTGGAACAGGGACCACTTTATATTTAGCACTTTGATTTTAAAACACTGCCTGACAAAAAGGTTAGAACAGAAATTGAAGAAGTCATTTATAATAGGCAGTTATTAAAATGATCTGATTGATACTCTTGGATTACAAAGACGTACAGGCATCTTTTTTTAACACTAACAAGAGAAATTAAACACACCATAGTGTCTCCTATTAATAACATATGCTTGCAAGTATTCAACGAATTCAAGGAATGAGATATAACTACATACAGAAAGACTAAATGCTTCAAATGTATTAATTTATCAGAATTTACTGTATAAATCTGTTTAACACACTACATTTAGTCCCATATTGTAAGATCAAAGGCAGTGAGACTCATAAAGATCTTTTTAAACAACAAAATGTTTTGCTATTATTTTTTTATCAGCAAAATATTCTCATTTGAATTTATAGTGTTGTGAATGATCAGGCTCGGTCACATCTTAGACCCCATACTATCCCAACTGAAGCTTTCTCCCTCAGACTGCAGGCTTACTTGTGCTTCCTAAAGTTTCCAAAAGCAGAAACGGAGGAGGGCTTTCAGCTATCAGGCTCCACTGCTGTGTAGCCAACTCTCACTTTGAGTTCATGAAACAGACACCATCTCTCCTTTTAAGATCAGGCTTAAAAGTTTCCTTTCAGATGAAGATTGTAGTTAGGGCTCCTTCAGGTGACCCTGAACCAAGCCTTAGTTATGCTGCTACAACCTCAGGCTGTTGGGAAACCTCCCATGAAGCACCCTTGCACTTTTTCCTCATGCATTTATATGCCACTATTCCATCACATTAACTTGTGTCTACTTTCTCCTGTAGCTGTTTGTTATAGCTCTGTGCTCTTATTCCCATTAAGCCCCAAACCATGAGATGACTGCTGTTGTGAACTGGGAATGTTAGAAATCAGTCAGTTTAGTATGAATTAAACAGGATGTTTATTTTTAATTTTCTAATAAGATCATATTTGTATTCATATTTCAATTCAATTCAATTCAATTTATTTATTTATACAGCACCAAATCACAACAACAGTCTCCTCAAGGTGCTTTATATTGTAAGGTAGACCCTGCAATAATACATACAGAGAAAAACCCAACAATCACATGACCCCCTATGAGCAAGCACTTTGGGTTTTGTGTGTTTTATTCATACACGTTCCCATTAATCATAACTTACTGACATGTTGCTTTGCACTATTGATGTTGTTTCAGGAAAACCAACAGGTTCACTTTTATCACACTGCACTGTACATTGCACTGGTCAGGGTGGCACGAGAGAGCTCAGTGCACTGCAACTTGGGTAGACACATGCGAGCAGACAAAACAGGAGCAATGAAGATCTTCACTAATTTCCCAAAAGAAGTAGAGCAAAAAAAATATAAAAATAAAAAAACACTGCAGATGAAGGATAAAAACATTAAAAAAAACCCAGACTACATCAGAAGTATTTCCAGGGGGCACTATGATGGAGGAGGACAGAGCGCGCTTGTTAATAGCATTAGAATTGTGACTCATGATGTGCTAAAGTTAAGGCTATTTATTAGTAGTGTTAAGTTTTTTTCTTTGTTTAACAGCGACTTTATGAGTCATAAACTATGGTAATAATAAGAATGTCCCAGCCATGTCCATTACATCATTTTTGTGTCATCAGGATGTGTTTTTCTTTTTTTAATACTGTTTATGTGTTGTCAAAATAGTGAAGCTGTTTCATATAATAAGGTTAGTGTTAAACAACGTTGTTATTATTAGTATTTTTTTAAAATTCGCTTTAGTTTTTCTGAAGTAGATGTACATATCACAAACACTAACTTCTTACACAGTGTACACAGAGGATTTATTAGCCTTCCCCTCAGCAATAATCATTAGCACTTTGTGCAAGGAGAGAAATTTAAGAAGTACGTTAAATGTGGGCTATTTATCTATTTTAGATTAAAGAAGTAAATAGGATTATTTATTATATGAGACTTAAGTTAAAATGAACAATAATAGGAGACTAATGAACAAGGTCTGGATATAAATGTGATTTTAGATGGTACCCATCTGTATCAATTGATGGCAGGTATGGAGAGGTAGGCATTACCTAAGACAGTAAGTGAAAGTTACAGAGGAGACATTTTCCTTTTTCTGTTTTTGGAGGCTCATTTTTTCTTGCTTTGCTGTAAAATATGCTTTTAGTTGTGAAATAAAACAATTTGATGGCTGGTTACAAATCTGAATCTCTTCAGACGGAACACCAAATATACCAGATGACTAATGGACACAGCTACGACAAGCAGCTTCAAATTGTGCCAAATTATTCTTTAACTTCTTCTAAATCAGACTTCAGAAGCCTCCAGTAAACCAGGGTTTTTCAAAAAAAAAAAATTTCTTACAAAAAAGCCTAAATTTACTATGACTAAAACCAAAAAATGAAAAAAGTCTAGACTAAAATGAAAATAATTGAAACAAAATGTTGTGCTTAAAAAACTCAATGAATTTAAACATCCAGAAAATGTCCTTAATTAACCCGGTTATCAACCTGTCACGAAATGTTGTTGTAGACATATTCTGAAAAATTAAAGAAACATGAAAACTAAATTAAAAATAAAAATGAATCAAGGGTACGTTAACTATAGTTTGATGTTTTTAGAATGTAATTGTAAAATACAATAATTTTCAAATCATTTCAACCTTCTAATTAATCTGAAACTTTAAAGTTCAACAATTTTATAGTAAAGCCTGCCATATCTCAAGAGCAGCAGCATTTTATGTAATGGGTTATAATCATAACTGTATTAATATCATCTACCTTGATGACTTCACCCCTTCAATGGAAGTCATGAAGAGAGCTGATCAATAAGTTCACTATTAACTGCTAGTAATAATATTTCCACTGAAAGCTGTGAGAAGAGCTGGTAGTTTTGGCCTCGGCTCACCTGTCTCGGGGTCACACTGATGCTCGCAGGGATCCAGGAGGCGTCGTCCACACAGCTCGTTCACCCAGGGCCCGCTGGCATTCTGCTGATAGTACAATAAGATCTGGGCTGGGTTGAGCCAGTCTGAAGCATCCAACTGACTCCCCTGGAGCAAAATGAACCTTGAACCTGAGTAGGACAGAGGAAATGGAAGACACAAAAGAGAAGGGAACAGGAAAGAAATGTGAAATGGATAAGATGGTTGAAGACAAGGACAAAGGTAATTGAAGGTTAATGAAAAGATGACAGGAATGGAGATGGGAGGAGAGTGAAAAAGCAGGAATGAAAAACAGAACAGGAAACGTAAAAAAGCTTGACTTTGAAAAAAATCTTCAAAGCAAATTATCATATTTATCATATTTTTTACCACTTATTACTTTACATTTTCTATCATTTCTAAAACCATTTAACAACAACAACAAAAAAGACAAGGTCACAGCACATATTGGACCTTACAAATAAAATATCTTCAGCTAAATATAATGACAGCAAGCACCACATTTTAGCGAGGCAGTTTCTACGAGAGAAAAACAAATTTGGAAACCTTCAAAATGAATGTTTTTGAAAAGAAAATGTGATTAAAAAATACCAGATTTAAAATGAAGTGGATCTGGGAAAAAAAGAAAACTTTATACAACATTACTTTTTATTTTTTGTGTGATTAAAGTATAAGAGCCATAGTGCAAACATGAAAGCTACAAAATTTAAAAGCAGAACTTCTAAACTCTCAGAAAGATTTAAACAATATCCATAATTATACAAATAAGAGTTTGTGTGATCCTAATATTAAAATCCATTAAAATGTTAAAGACTCAAACAACCACACATATATTAGCATCATGTGTTAGGCATGATCAGCTGGATTTCCAAATGTACCTTGATTAGGTTGATGGTCCTGGCTGACTGAATCACATAACTATAACTGGTGGGTAGCCACCTTGCAAAACACTTCATTCTTGCTGTTTTTGTTGTGTTTTCTACCACATTCTATTATTACTGTGGAGAAAATAGAAGCAGTGAGGGCAGAGCTGGCATCTTGACCATGACAATGCATTCTGAAATGTTTTATTGTAAGAAAGATCTTTGCCTACTTCAAAGCGCATTAAGGTGACTGTTGTTGTGATTTAGTGCCATAAAAAATTAATAGTTATTCATGACTATATATTTGCTTACAAACTGTATAGGATAAATGCTGATACAATACAGCATTTAAAGTAGATTATATTATGTCAGTGAAAGCCGAATTGAAACAAAAAAGTCTACATTTTCTCCCAGATATTTGTTTTTTGGAACCAAGGTCTCAGCCTTATTGTAAAACGATTGTTATATCTGTCAAATTCATAACATTTAACATAATTATGCGCTATGAATCTCATGTTCAGTGTTTGGCCCTTCTTTTATTTTAACAAAGTATGGCTGTCCGTGAAACAAATGTTCCCCGACCCTGAGAAGCCCTCGGGAATCTGCAGTGCTCCTCTTTCTTGTGAGTCTTATTAGTGGTTGTTATGACACAAACAAAGCATCAGATCAATGCTTTCTCGGTGATAATAAATGTATAATAATGATTATTGGCACCACTATGGGCCGACACGTAATTCTGAAAAGGTTAAAGATAAGAGAGTGCAGCTATAAATGAGTCACAATCGGCGCAGCGGCAATGTTTGTTTTCTATGTAAATTTCAAAGTTTGTGCATCTGATCAGTGGAGGTAAAACTGTTGAGCACTGGGCTAACATTCCGTTGCCATAATGCAGGATAATGAGGCGAGGACTGCCTGTGTTACTGCTGCTGTTTAATTTCAAACCTTTCTACTTATGCTTTAATTACCTCGTGGTTGAAAGCTGCAGCACACAACTTTCCTCTTAAAAGGTATAATCAATTAGTTCCATTGAATACACTTAAAGACTGAGGTCTCCGGGGGTTTACAGCTCAAATGCTGTAAACTAAAGGGAGCTCTTATGCAAAATGTTTTCTACTGAGTTTGTGACTGCCTGGGAAAACAAAAGCACTCTTCCATGTTCCAGGACACCTGACAGAGGAGGTGTTTCTAGAACACTTGGTACTGAGAGTTATCCGCTGTGTGATCTCCGTAAATTAGCAACAACGCTCACTGACCAAAGCACTGTCCATTTGCAAACACGGGATGTGCTGGGCATTTGCTAACCCAAGCATATTTAATGACTTGTTGGCAGGCTCTGTGTGCCCTAGTTAGTGCCGTCCTCTTTGATGATTCCCTTAGAACTAGAGCACACACTGCAAATGGCTGGACTCATCCTGTTAGCTTAATTGTGGAGAGTCATAAAACTGCCTGGAAAAACTTTGAAGACACCAGCAGTGTTTCTGTTTTTATGACACTTTTTATGTTCTATATGAGTTTTCTGGCAACTATGTATGCACTTTTGAAAGATGAAATGGATTTCTGTGTAAAACATAAATGCTTTATATATGGTCTAATATACAATGAAGAATTCATTTATCAAAATAAGAAACTGTAGCCATCTTAATTGAGACATTCATCACATCGTGAAGTTTGACTCTCACAGGAAGCCATGTAGGCCTGAACGAACTCTGAGACCAGAATTATTAACGTGAGCACCAGACTTAAGAGCAGAATTAATCGCCTATGTGCAGCTCTTTGGTCAGGTTTTAATTAGAGCAGTTATGTTGCATTACTTTGTGCAAGTACATCACAAGTACAACAACCC